>CM031240.1:984671938-984962627 GCA_018340775.1 Taxus wallichiana var. yunnanensis
ATATTTAATTTTATCCCTCTTTTGAAAACTGATTGCAATTTTAATGACAAAGATCAACAATGACAAAATGATGGTTTAACTTAGCAGGCTGATTTTCAGATCTTAGAGTTAACTTTTACAAGGGTTTGAAATTTTTTCTAAAACTGTTAGAAGCTCAGATCTATGGAAATATACGGGTTTTTATAAAAACTCAGCAAACTAAAGATCTCTAACTAGCCCAGATCTATGGATCTTTGAAGAAAATTTTCAGTTTTGATCACTTTTGTAAAAATTTAGATTTTAAGAAAAATTTAAGATTTGCAAACATGTAGTGTTTTTCAGTTTTATCTATTTTCTTAGTTACTTTAGCAACCTTTAAAGTTGTTAGTGTCTTTTAGCTGACACAACACTCACATAGATCTGGTTTGATCCCTAGTAGAGTCGCCAAAAATTGTTGGTCCGAAAATCTGTCGGGAGGGTAGATCTATGGATAGACGAGCCAATAGTGTGCAGGGCATAGCCCCTCTTTGAGACAACAAAGTGAAACTAGTTTATTGCTATTCTACCAGTAGGAATCTGCACAAGTCCTACAGTATTCTGCCTTCAAGGGTTTGGGATCTCGTCCTAGTAGGGGTATTTCCAACTGTGAATAGAAAGGAACGAAGGAAGGAGAGGAGATAGGATAGATCTGAAGGGAGAAAGAAAACAATTCCAAAGCAGAAATGTCAAAGGGTTTATGTTTTGGGTTGGTAGTAAATAGAGCCAAACCTACTTGCGTAAATGAACAAAGCAATACCGATGAGTAAATGACAAAAAGTAGAGATAGATCGATAGAAAAACAACATAGATCTAACTTAAGAAACATCTAATACACATAACACATCTATTGAGCACAAAGTCTTAATTTATGTATTAATATTTTCTGTTTACAAAAGTACAAAGACTTTTCCTTCTCACTTATATTTTTCATCTAAAAAATTTCCACCACTTGAATACAAAAATACCCAAGTATATATAGAAGGAGAAGGAGAAAGAAGGTAAAAAGGAACCAACAACTAATTACAAAATATTTACAAAATATCTAAAAGTCAACTGTTGACTTTGGGAAAATTTGGTGGATGACAACATCTCATGGTACAACATGGATGATGTCATCATTTGTGCCAACAAACTTTTAAATATTACAAAAAAGGGAACAACCCTAGGAGGAAGCAACCTATTTGTCATCTTCCCGCGGCTAGAAAGGAGTATCTTGCTTCTGCTCAGGAGAGGAAATATGAAATTGAGCACGATACTCCAAGAATTTGCTAATCATCAGTTCAAGTTTATCCTAAGCAGGACCCTTGGTATGATCGCTGATGACCTCGCAAGTCTCACGTTCATCTCCGAGTCTCTCTGAGAGCTTGAAGTATTCATTACCTGCCTGGATCAAGTATCCAACAAAATCGTGGTAGGCCAGAAGGTTGTTGATAGATTCTACATCAAAAGTGGCTTCTGACCCTAACCCTTGTGACGTGATCTCCTTACAGAGCTGAATAGTTTCCTATGCCTTCCTCAAGGTGTATGATGGGGTGAGTAAGCCTGGAGACATCCTTAGGATGATTTGCTCCATTTGATGCATTGCATCCAAGGCTTCCTCCTTGATTTTACGAATTTTCTCCAAGACAAATTCCATCTGGTCAACCCACTAGTCCAAAACAACAAGGAATTTGTTGGGTGCTATTGGGTGATCGAAGACGCCGAATTTTACTAAGTCATTGACCGGGAAGTCAAGCATCTTCTGGAATGTCTCATGTTGTAGCCTAGCATGGTACAACTCTTCGAAGATAGGTCCCGTAATCACCTGGAGTTCGTTATTAGCATGATCAATATTTTGATATAGCTCTATGAACTTTATAATTACTTCCTCACTATCCATTAGGATCTGGTCTCTCCTGTGGATATCTTGCCATTCCTTGTTCACCAATCTTGGTGTACTCGTTTATCTTTTCCTGACTAAAGACCTCGGGAGTTTCGGTGGTAGTTGTAGGAGGTGCACTGCCCATGTTCTTTTAGTATCATCTTCTCTTCCTTCACTTCCTGAAGATTTTTACAAAGGGCATCCACTGCGAGATAGGGCCTCTCCCTACTGGCTTTCTCAGGATGTTCCCATTGTTACCTATGTCACTATATAATCTATAGGGGATAGATATTTTTATCCTTTGTGAGATTAGGGTATGTGATCTCCACAACCCTTTCACCTGAAGTGCTATGAGTGAAGTGGGTTATTGGCTTTTACTTCTTAGCTCCTTTTGTTGGGATGACGGAGAAGTCCATAGATGCAATGGGGGCTTTCCTCTTATGCTGGCTTAGGTGCTTAGAGATCCATTCTGGACTTAATGGAGTGGGACCAGAGGGAGAAGAGGGAACGGAGGCAGAAGGAGTAGCTACAGTGAACAAGGTGAAATGTGTCGAGACACTTGGTAGGGGAATTGATAAATAAGACAAATCTCTGACACTTACAGGGGTAGGAGTCACTGTAGGAGAGAAAATTGTGGGGGTGGAAGGGATCTAAGATATGATGGAAGAAATGTTAGGGGACAAATCTGCGAGGGAAGAGAAGATGGAGGAAGAGGAAGGGGGAAAAGTAGAAGATGGGGGAGAAGACGCAACCAGAGGAGCGGTTGCTTGAGTGAAGTGAGGAGGGGTAGGAGGGGCGGGAGATGGGTCGAGGGGAACTTCACTGGTTACAGTAGTGGCAACATCCTGAGTGGTTGTGCCCGTTGGAACACTTACCGCCTCTTCTTTTTCTGGGGAGACCAGGATTACTACCTACTCCTAGGAAGCGAAAGGAGGGCTCTCGGGATTTTTCTTCTAAGCAACACTTGATTCTCCTTCTTTGTCTTTCCCTTTTCCCTTTGGAAAGTGTTTTGGTCTAGCAAGTGCATCGCCCAAACGAGACATGGTGAAGTCTACCCGAAGGTAGATGAGACCATTTTTCCTGCACCAGTACTTTTTACACTGCAGATTTCCTTTAACCCTTTCCTAAATAGTTTGAGGTGCCCTTGTTCTATCAATCTTGACAAATGGCCAATTTTCCCCATCTCGTATCTAGATAGACCTGATCAACTTCTTGATCAGTCATTTGGAAACCTTTCGGGACAATGGCCACACCATATTGGATGATTTCTGCTAGGGCTAGGCATGAGTGATCCTTTATTCTAAGCTTGACCTCATGATATAGATCGATGTAGATATCCTCAATCTGTGGGATGTGGATTGGATCAAGCTTTTCCTTGGAAGGAAATTGTGAGGATCAAAGGTCGGCCTTGCCAGAAATTGTGTTTCAAGTTGAGAAAATCAGCTCCGTAAACATTTCCCGGGCTTTGTATGAGAAGTGTAGGTGTACCTGCCCACTATGAGGGAGAATGGAGTTTCACCCTTCTTCCTTTTCAGACACTTCTCATGGTATGTGATAAGCTATCTAGATAGCTCCAATAGGATCAACTTCAGTCTCGCATACCTCGGTAACTTGGTGGGCTCCCCCAAGAAGTTGGCGGCTCTGAGATAAGTGAAAGTAGGGAATTATGTAAATAACACTCCCCAATTCTCTGTGGTAGTCACCACGCTCTTGCTCATCTAATCGTGAGTCATATTGGGCCTTAATATGAAGATGATTATGTAGAAGAAGGCATCGTTGATCTTGCTAAATTACGCGATCTTGTTTTCCATTCTCAACTCGGATAATATTAATATATTTTCACTTGGGGCCATACCCCACATCGGCTTAGTGCTGGATAGTCTCTTTCGAGAGGCAGCAATGTATACCACATAGGAGTTCATGTAGAACCTCCCAGTTGTTGAGAGTTGTTGAAGTTTCTTGGAGATAGTGCTGCTGATGATCTCTACCCATTCAAAACGTTGATCGGGAATGTTTTTGCTCATTGTTTCAGATATATGAGCATCCATTTGTGGAAGTAATGGGCATCAGGAAGCCTAAACACCCTACTCAGGAAGGTGATGGTGTCGCTCAGCTCCTCTGAGAAGTCACTACGATGAATAACTTGCGGCCACCTAGTTATCACCTTCTTGTTCTTCAGATACACTTCATTCATAAGCTACATGCACTTGTCTTCATTTTTATTCCATGATTTTATGCAGTCTTCTTGGCTTATTGCCACAAAATGTCGATGGTCGGGGATACCTAATATGATTTCAAAGTGTCGGGAAGTGAGGTCTATTATTACCTTGCCCTTCTAACTCTTGACACATCTTGTGTCCTTATTGTAGCAGCGGGCCACCACTGTCATGAACTTATTGTTTACCATGCTCACGGGAATTCCCCCAATGAAATGTAAACCACTACCGACCAATTTTTCCATCCATGGACTTCCTGTGACCTTCTTAGCTCTGGCCCAAATGTCTTCCATATCAATATGACCAAGTTTCGAATCCCTAATGTCCAAGTCACATTCTCGCAAGGGATTCGGGCATCCTGACCCTTTGGTATTTATACTTCATTTCTTCCTCTGTGAGTTTGGCCTTACCCTTAGACTTGGTTGGCCTCTTACTTGATGAAGACATATGTGAATCTAGGTTTCAGCTGCTGATCTGTAAGAAGAAGGAGAGAAGTCCATCGCAGAAGAGCCATGTTAGCTATTAAATCATCCATCAAAGCTTTACAGAATGAAAACTTATTAATTTACAAGCTTCTGGGTGCAAGGCACAATTCTATTGTAGGTAAGTGCAGGTCGAAAAGTGATGCGCATGCTGGAGAATGTTGCATGGAAGAAAAAAAGTGTAAAGGGGCGCAGGGCACAGAAAAACTACACACAACATTTAGTGTTGGTGTTAATGGATGTGCACTTGCACCATATGAAGGGTTTTGAATAGGGCGTAGATTATTTTTGTGTTGCAAGGCTGCAGATGCGCCATTGGCGCAGATATGGTATATGTTGCAAATCATTATGGTGTGCCAAAGGGGCACAGGTTCAAATGGTGCATCATTGAATCAAGGTGCGCCATTGTTTTAGCTTTTAGCGCAAGTGCGAAAGAGTCTACATGACATTCAAATGTGGGTGTAGGTAGATCTGCACTTGCATCGTGTCGTGGTTTTGGGATTTTTATAAGGCACGGGGAAGATGTATGTTACAAGTGGGGACAAGTGCGCCCCTTTGGCATGACTGTGTTTTGTGTAACAGCGATGGCATTTGTGCCAAAGAAAAAGCCGTGGTTTGATAATTTTCAAGGATTTTTCCTCTTTTGATAGGTTTTTGGCTCTTTGGCCTCTTTCAACACAGATTTGGACAGTGAGGGGAACAGAGCAAAGAGGATTCTGGATTCATTTTTGGAAAAATCCCTCTAGGCTAGCAGATCTGGAAGGAGGGTAAAACCATTTTGAAAACTATGTTAGTTTTGTAAAATGGGCGGGGGTTGTATTTCATTTCTTATGTTCATTTTCTTTGTTTTTTAACAACAACCTCTCAAAAAATAGCACAAAACCCCACAATGAACAATAGAATAAGAGCAAGGACCACTTACCAGGAATATAAATAATGGAAGAACGAAGTGGGGTCCTCGAACGTGACATGAAAGTGACACACGAGGGTGACATGACTGCGACATGTGCAGAGGAATTTAACTTTTCACATTTTTTCAATCATGAAAATGATAGGTCAGATGCGCCTATTTATAACAAAAAGTTTAATAAATGCGCCACCAAATTTTTGTAAGACGCACCAAAATAGATGACAACATGAAAATATTTGCGCCATTGGCACGGATTTGGGACTGTCGACATTACCTTTTCATTACTTTGGTGCACCATTTAGGGGCACAACATTTGTAATGTCGACAAGATGGCACATGCGCCTTAGCACAGGTTTGAAAGGTGCATCATGGGAAGGCGCAACATTTGGAATGTCGACACTCCAAAGGATGCACCAAAGGAATAGAAGGGGGTGAAAATTTATTTGATGTTACATGAATAAAATCTGTGCGCAACCAAAAAATCACTGAATGAATAAGTTCAAAAAGATTAGATTCTCCGGAAAGGGATTTTACACCATTTCGAATGCTAAGGGACCTTGATGGGGAACCAAAACAAAATTTTGGTATGGTTACCTGTAGAATTTCCCTTGTCAATTTTATAGGATAACAACTCTGTGACCGGAGGTCGATTGGGGCTTGATTGTAAGATGTTATGTATGTGAATCCCTCCACCATGTTAGTCTTTCCTTGTATCTAGAATATACACAATCATTTGAAATATGTCCTATTTGAAAACACCTATGATATCTGAAGGCTAGACCCTCATAGTCTACCCTCTGCACCCAATGTATTTCTCTAATATGCAGACCGATTTAAGTTGGAAGGGCTTGGGAGGTGTCAAGATCTACTAGGATTCTAAAAAAGTAGTGTAGGTCTTGCCAAATTTTTTGTCATCTATTTTCATAGTGGACCCAATCTTATTTTATATAGTAGAGAGGAAAACTCTGCTCCGGATATGTAAAGGAAGCCCTCACAGTTGTACCCAAACAAGGTAGGTATCAAAGGAGTCTTTTGAAGGGTCAAAATATGGATACTAGGGTTTGAACATGAGGCCATGTTCACCCCAAACCCAATAATGATAAAAAATTAGATCTATATCTTCAACAATTTAGAAAACAACAATAAAGTAAGCGTTATCTTGTGGGTACACTTCAATCTTACCCTTGACCTTTTAACCGCATCTTAATGCTATCAGTTCATGGATCTCACCAAGATTGGGCGAGCTTGTGGAATCTATAGATGAGGCCACAATGAGAAATATTCTCCTCTACCTTGTGAACCCTCTGCAATAGATCCTCTCCAAACTTGAGTACTATAGTCTTCTTTGAGGGGTTGAGAGGTTTTTAATAGTTATAGTGCAGTTGATTCCCTATTTGGAGAGAAAAATAGTACAAGATTTCCTCTACTTAAATGTTTCTTGTTTCTCCAAAGAGATGGATGCACTGGGAATGAACTCCATTTCCCCAAATGGATATCCATTTTGAACCACTAGAGGGTTTTTTGGGGAGATTTTACCTCCATTTTAGGATTTTCACTACCTCACGAACTGGTGAAGGCTAGATCTATCCATGTGAGGGGAGTTTCCTGAAATCAACTGCCACCTGAACCTTCTCCAATCCCAGCCATTGCATCACTTTGGTTAGGGTTTTAGGAAAGGTTTTGAATATTCACATTCATTGCAGTCATTGATTATAAAATGAAATTGATGTGGAGTAACTCTTGTTATCCAAAATAAGCTCATGCTTATTTTTAATTAACTAACACCATTTTTCATCCTTTATTACTTCAATCTGATTTTTAAATATTTTAAGAACTCAAGGATTCCTAGAAGCATCTTCATCAGATAGGAAATTTCTTCTCCTTTCCAAAAATATAAAGAAGTCCTTCTAACTCATCATATTTTGCAAGTTATGGGCCAGTAGTCCTGGGAAGGAGTAGTTGCCAAATATGGGTCTGCGGGTCTGGGGAAGACTTTTTGCCAAATTATAATTGTGGACCGGCGAGGTGGAAAGAGATATTTGGGCACTTTGGAATTTGGCGCAAAAGGCACAAGTTACAATTGCCACCGTGGGCCCAATGAGGTTTTTGTTGCTAAGTTGAACATGCAAGTGGTGGAGCGCGCTTCCTGCGAGTAACTTTCAAACTTTTTTAACTTTTCAAAAATGGCGTAGTTTTTGAGTGCGGCCCCATGAGCCCTTGAATTTTTTTTCACCAAGTGAAAAGTTATGAAGTTGCGGGGCCGCGAAGGTTTTTTTTCCGAAGTAAAATTTCGAGCCTACAGGGTCTTGTTGCCAAATGTGAAGTTTCAGGGCCTGGTGGCCACATCAAACATAAGAGATAAAATATACAATATAAATCAACAAACATCCACATATAATTTAAATTAAATTATCATCTAGATAAGTAATGTTACCAATTTCAATTTCCAACACATCTCAATTCTACATTTTATCAATATTAAATGATCATAATATTAGTTCAACTGCTAAGGTCTAATCAATATAACAAAAACATGAATGTCAGAATATATAACCATGTCAAAATTCCATCGTCATCAATATATCATATCTCTAATAATACATACACATAATACTATAAATCAAAATCCAACCATAATCCAAGTATCTCAATCATCTAACATCAAGCTAAGTAAAAATGATACTATAATGTCCATACGTATAGCCAACAATATCAAAATCAAAGTGATAGGTGTCGAAGGGAAGTGGGCACTACACACTCGCAATTTATTCTTTTATGAATCTCCATGCCTCGTCCTAAGGCATCCATTCTCACATATGGAAGGAGGGTCTTTGGAAAGGGTCCCACACTTGGTGGGATAGGGGAAAAATGATGGAAACGGTTATGGAGGACTCTATCAAGAGAACTTCTTTTCCCACTATTGCAAGTAGCTCCACATATGGCTTTACATGAATAAAGCATGAGGAGTGTGAGAGGATTTTGAAAAGGCCATGGAACTTTATTTTTACCTCAGGAACAAACATTAGGCTTATAGGTTCCCAGCTCTTCAAAAACCCATCCTTTTCTTTTAATCCTGCAATCATGGCATTCCATGAGACTGTATTTATTTCAAACATCAATTCAAATAGTTCACCTTCCCTGAATAAGTTCCATATTCAACATACATGTCTGCATGATCATATGCAACTATAAGATCTTCCTTGGAGACTGGTTTGTTGCGTATGATAACTATGTGAGAGTCTCATGTGGAACCCAAAGTATTATGTATGTTGTACCTATCCAAGTACTGCTAAAATCTTCCATGTGATATTGGGATTCAGATGGCTAGTGATTATGGATCTCAAAGAAAAGAAAAATTAAATGATTATTATCCGAGGGAGGTTACAGGTATGAAGGGTCCTTTGGGCAGCTTATTCCCTACACTCTCCTACCACACTCCACCCCACGCCATAAATTTTCACCAACCACTCCTTGCCTAAGCACTCCACTCCATTCCCACCTTTTTTATATTTAATTTATATTATTAACAAGGCAGTACTTAATAGTGAAATTGTATTAAATACTAAGATTTATCATTTAGATTTATCATTTTTAGTCTTTATAATTAATATATAATTATTTGAAATTTTGTAGATTATAAAATGCCTACTAGTTCAAGCGATAGTGATTCTAGTGATGGTCCTCAACCCTACACTAGTGATTGGTATGAGAAAAGTATATATTGTGAATGCTTCCAATGTAAAGGACACAGAAAATGGAGACGTTCTATAGTTATTTCTCACTTGAAATTAAATGGTCATATGGAATCTACTAACATGATATGTATGGATTGAGTTTTGAGTTGAGAAAAGGAAGTGATAATAGCCGTGCCTGCCATCGTGCCCTAGCCGCACAGCCATGGTTGCTATGCATTCGCGCAGGTTTGCAAGCTCTCTACTGTGCTTGGATCGGACAGAACACAGTAATATAGGAGACACGTACAGCGAATCTAAACAAGATGCCCTTCTCCTTGGCGGTGGCTTTGGGAACCTGTCCCTTGCGTGTAAAATTGATGGTGGCGCCTGTAAAATTGGCATGGAAAATACAACACCAATCTCTTGGATTGACATGGATTTTGATGCAAATCAAGACCCCCCTTCAAAGAAAATCCGTGATAGAGTTTCTCCGACCTGCCAAAAACAGGGGTCTCTCCATTGGGACAGGTAAAGTTGGCTCGGTCTCTCCTACAAATCTCAACAATGGTAATGAATCATTTAAAAATGACGGATCTTCTTTCAAGAGCATGGATAGATCTAACTCGCTTCAGAAAAGTGGTCACTCAGGAACCTCTGGTGGAGATAAGTCCACTTCTTATGCTTCAGCGGTCTCCAAACAAAAGGAGAATACCAGAAATGAGCTCTTGAAACCCTCTCAGGAGGTCCCGACGCTGAAAATTAGGGAGGATCTACTTATAAAAATTCTTAAGGAGGAGGAAAATCTCTCCCAGCTGGGTCTCATATGCAGATTCCATAAATTTTGGCCTAAGCTTTCTCAGCTCCATGAATGGATAGCCCAGAGATGGAGAGAAAAAATACAAGGTAAGATTGAGCTTTATCCCTGTGCTAAAGCTTACTTCATTGCGGTCTTTGAAACCCCTGCTGATAGGGATTTAATCTTTAGCCAACATTGGGTTTGGGGGGAACATGGGCTGATGTCCAAACCATGGTATCCATCCTTCGACCCGTTAAAGGAGTCTTTTGATACCTACCTAATTTGGGTTCATTTACTGGACTTCTATTACAACTTTGGAATAGATCTTGTCTCATTGCCATAGGAGATACTCTTGGCTCATGTGTGGCAGTTGATGGTAAGACCTCCATTCAAACACATACTATGTTTGCTCGAATCCTGGTTGATATTGATACCTCCAAACTCTTACCAGCAGCAATCGATCTTCAGATTAGAGAAAGGCTCACACAGAGGATTGACTATGAGAGACTTGCCTTCAGATGTCGGCGTTGCTTCCAAACTGGTCATGTTACAAACGATTGTGAACATTCCAAATGAAAGACCAAAACTTCCTAATGGAAGGATTCACTTCCTGAACATCTCACAATTGACTCAGATCCGGTGAGGAGGATTCTAGTGCCCCCTTGCAAGGTGACTCATCCATAATAGATGATTCACTGGCCAACATAGAGAAACTACCTACAGACTATGCTCCACAGATTGTTGATTCAGTGTTTAAGGAAGTTTCAGCCCCCCTTCCTATGGGTCACATCCACATCAAATCCATTGCAGATGCTTCGATTGCATTAGATGCAGGAAATCCTGAATGGACAGTGGTAGATCGGAAAAAGAAGGGTAATGTCAAATCTAAACCCCCCACCACTCTGGAAAGGTTTGATTCTTGTCATTGTTAGTGCTATTATTGTTACATCTGGGCAAATGGCCAACTGCATAGTTGTTGGGCAGCTGTGTTGCTGTTAAGTTGTTGTTTTTAGCTATTTTTGAAGCAGCTGTTTTGTTTTTGCTGGTTCTTGGTTGTTTTCTATTGTTGGGCTTTCTAGGTTAAATTTTATTTTGAGCACTGTTGTAAAAGGGTGTAGTCCCTTTCAAAAAACTATTTACCAATGATAAAAGAAAACATGGTATGTATGGAAATTTTATTTTACTTGTCTTGTTTCCAGTTGTGTGGAATTATTTCCTTTCACCTTCTCCTCACTAAATTATTTAGTAATATAAAATATTTTTGTAGGTTCCTAATGTTATTCCACCTAGTACAACTAATACACATGTGGAAAACATAAACGAAAACGAACTAATGAATGATGAAGTTCCAAACATGGATCCATCTATTGATGGTTTACTTCATGACATTTTTTCACCGAAAAGGACTCGAATTGAGTGAAATGGCGAGGAAAATAATGTATGAAAATGTAGATATATCTATATTATCAACAATAATTTTGTTATTGAACATAAAGGATATATTTAGGTGGTCAGTCACTAGCTTTATTTCTTTCTTGAGGTATGAAAATTTAATAAGTGAGAGTTATGTTGCTCAAAATTTCCCTATATGGACAATGTTAATCATGTTTTATGATGATTTCATACATAAAATCTTCATATTATTTGATTCAAATTTATTGGTGTGTTATTTTCATGTAGAGTTATTTATGCCAAGGTTCTTCGAATGGGAATCATCTTCCTCAATCCTACAAGGAATTGAATCACTCTTTAAAAAATATAGGATAGAACTATAATGTTTACCATGCATGTCCTAATGATTGTATGTTATACTATGGTGAGAAAGAATCATTACAAGAATGTGATGTATTTCATACTAGTAGATATGAGCACCAAGGTGTTGTTGAGTCAAAAACATTTCCTCGAAAGTTTTTGTGCCATTTTCCTTTAATTCCTCAACTTAAGAAAATGTTTAAATGTAAATAATTATCAAAGTTGATGGGTTGGAATTTCAATAATAGAAGAAATGATGGAACCTTATGAACAAAGAGGGGATGGAAAGGCATGGAAATAAATTGATGAGATATGGTAAGATTTTTCATGTGAGAAATGAAATGCTACAATTTCGATAGCTATGGATGGGATTAATCAGTTCTCAATTCAATCATCAAGATGATCTACATGGCCAGTAGTTACAATCCTCAATAATATACCGCCATGTGTGGCCATAAAGAAGGAACATATAATGCTAACTCTTATTATTCTTGGTGATTAACCTTCCTAACTGATATCTTTGATTTCTTTAATGTCATATGAAATATAAAATTGATAAAAATATCTAATTATTTTTAACTTATTTATGGTTATAGGAAAGTATCAAGTGAGTAATATGGATGTATATTTGAGACCCCTCATTCATGAGCTTAAACAATTGTGGGCAGGATTTGAAATGCATGACATATTAAGACCTATTGGGAGAAGAGATTTATTGTTCGGAGGCATGATGTGTTGGACCATTCATGATGCCCTGTGGTTATCTTTATGTTGTGGTTAGTGGATAGATAATATGTTTTTGAGATTTAATATTGTGAATAGTTTTATAATTGTTGAAAATATTCGAAATATTATATTGACATAATGATATTACATGACTATGGGTATTCAAACAAAAGGGAAATTTGGGTGTCCATCATGTGGATTTCAAAAAATTGTGAGACACTCAAAACACTTAAAGAAGGATATATACTATGAATATAGACAATTCTTTCCTATTAATCATCCATAAAGAGTAAGAAAACAAAATGATTTTAACACGAAACCAGTAAGAGAACCTATTCCAAAGGTTTTGACTCCAAATGACTGGTGTATTTCTTATCATGATGGTGGAGGTGAGGAAAAATATAGATATTTTTTGATACTTTTAAAACTATTATTGATTATAACACTAATTTATAATTGTTTTCTTTGTGTGAAGAACAACTACCCCCAGGCATGAAAAGGTACTCAATATTTTATGAACTTGAGTATTATAGGAGTATGCCCATTGTACACCTACTTGATGTTATGCACATTAGATGCACTGTATTGAGATCACTATGGATTCTTATCTTTGGAAACAAGGAAGATGTAATACGGTTCAAGAAAGACCTTGAAGTGAGTAAAGTCATGCTTCCTTTATGGCCAAACCCTGATGATAACACATTCGACCCTTCTCCTTGGAGATTGAGCACGAAGGAGAAAAATCATATCATTGAAGACATAAAGAAAATAATGTTACCTACAGGCTATGGGGCTATGATCAAGAATTATTTCTCTAGAGCGAGAAATGAGGATCTTATAGGACAAAAATCACATGATTGACACAAACTAATTAAGGTGAGGTTTATATTTAAAGTAAAAATTTAATTATTTTCTTCAAATTTAATTGAGAGAATTAATTTATATATTTATATAACAAATGTATACTTCTTTTGACAAAGTTATACTTCCCATTTTTATTTGAAGAACCTTTAATCGAAATATAACCAATGTTATATATTTCTTATCAAAATATATCATGTAAGCATAAAATATTTAGTTATTTCTAATAGATATTTTTATATACAATTATAAATTACTTATAACTCAAAATTAATGTTAGTTAAAGATTATATTTCAGGTTTATGTCCTCAAAAGAGATTAAAATTGAAGACCTTATATATTGGAAGGAGAAAGCACCTATATTAATGTGTACACTTCAAAAGTATCTTCCTACTATATATTTTGATCCACAAGTCCATTATCTCATACACCTTGTTAGTGAGATAGAATATTTTGGTCGAGTCGCATCAAGATCAATGTGGCTTGTTGAGCTTTTAATGAAGGTAATGAAGAATTTTGTGCAAAAAAAGGCTCGACTAGAGGGTTCTATTATGGAGGGTTACATCACATTCAAAGCAATGGTGAATGTCATTTATAATTACTTACCAGATTTTCATTCTAGTATGCAAAGCATCCGGGGTTCTTCACAACCAGATATACTAATAAGCAAAGTACTACAAGGAAAAGGGAGGTTTAGAAAAGTGTGAGGTATGCATCATGGTTTATAAAATATTTAGTGGTTATATAGTTTATCATTTATATATCCTTATATTAATTTTAATAATTTAATAAATTTCACTTACAGATGGAAACGAGTACGAAAAAATACACCTCTATGTTGCTCATCACGTAAAATGCATGGATAAATAGATAGATCTATATAAATCAAAGAAGGAATAAGTTGACACAATCGCATATAAAAGAGCATCTAGAAGGATTGGATCCATGAGTCGAGTCCCATAGTTACTCGAAAATCATAAAAATACATTGCTAGATAAATGCCCATGGGATTGGTTAAGAGATAATATTATTTAAGAAAGTAAACGGGATCCTCTTGATATATCAAGGGAAGAACTATAAATGGTAAATGGATAAAATCTAGGGAAGGTATGTGCATTCTTATAATTTATTTCCTTTTTAAATTCTATTCAAATAAAAAATGTATTTTAATCAAGGTTTAGGAATAAGTTATTAACATTGTAGTGTAAATATTTTATTTTTATAGGTAAGACATTACAAATCAATGTGGGCATATGGAAAGCAATATCGAACTAAGAATATGGATAAGCTTAGGCGTAAATTTGATTGTGGTATATAAACATATTTTGATGTGGTGGATTCTAGTGAAATTGAAACAAAGATGAAGTAATACAAAATTTTGGAAGAGATTATGGAGCTTGACTTTAGGACCTTTACAAAGGTTATATTTCTAGTCAAGTGGTTTTCTTTGATTGAGAAAGGAAATAATAGAACAATTTATATGCATAAAAGTGGTTTTCCTATTATTAAAACATAAAATTTCATGCACACAAATGAGCCATATGTATTCCCAAAGCAATGTGAAAATTTTTTTATCATCCAAGATATGCAAAAACAAAATTAGCCTTTTTCCATAGAGCATAATCTAAGGTGGAATCTTCATGCATCATTTTTAAACAAAAATAATGTTGATAATACATATGAGGATGGAACACATAGTACTGAGGAAGTTGAAATAATGGACGATATAGGAGAACATGTACAAGAACAAGAATTAGAACATGTTGAGAACGCATATGAAGATATACAAGAAGAAGGTCAAGAAGAGTGTGATGGAGAAGAAAATGGGGAGACAGAAAGCATAGGTGATGAATATGATCCAACAATTTTTGATAATCTTGTGGATGATGAAATCTTGGATGAGAGAGAAGACTCTGGGATAAATTTTCTTATTGATTTAGGAGAATTTGATGTTAGTTTAGAGTAATATCAAGAGTTGGCTCAAGATGAATTTGATGTTTATCATGAAGACATGCAAGATGAATGATCAATAATAAGTTTTATAAATTTGTATTGTATTTTATTTTTCTTTGATAATGTAACGCCCGCTAAAAACGCCCACTTGAGACCCAAGAACAACCTAGGTTTAGTTAGAAAAAATTATGGAATTTTTTTTTGAAAAGTGTGACCACAAACAGGCTTTGAAACAACAGTTATCACAACAAAGTTCCAAATTCAATTATAATTAATAATTAAAATTTTCTGTTATAACAAATATTAAATCCACATTACAAAATAATGAGTGTAATTAATCCAAGCATAGTTAAATTTCCCTTAGGTGTTAATTTAATGAATAATTAAATTAACACTATAGTTAAATATTCCTTAATTAAATTTAGAGGGTTAAAGGGTCAAAACAAATTAAATACCCAAGGTATTTAATTCCACAAGGTCTAAACAATAAACAAGGTTCTTATTTACATGGGGTAGAAAACATTCCCTTACCCCATAAAAGTCAACCCATCTTTTGAAATAAATGCATTTAAAAAAAAAAGATAATTTAATTTATAATTCACACACTTAACATTTCCTAGAAACACTTCCATTAGATAGGAAATTTCTTCCCCTTTCCAATGATATCAAGAAGTCCTCCTGAATCCTCATATTTCGCAAGTTACGGGCCGGCGGGCCTTGGGAGGATTTTTTTCCCAAAAGTGGGCCTGCAGGCCTAAGGAAGACTTTCCACCTGTGGAAGGTCTCAAACCGATGGAACTAGGGAAAAATTTAACGCTTTGCAATTTTATCCAAAAAGCACAATCTTCAATTTCGTGCCCATGAGCCAGTGGCAAGTCTTCACGCTAAACAAAGAAAATATGCCCCATGTCGCAAGGGACACGTGGAAAGTTTTAAGCCAACACGGGAAGGTGGGTCACTGGAGGAAACTTAGATTTTCAGATTTTTTTTGTTGAAAAAACATAAAGGTTTAAAATGAGTCGTGCCTCTGCAGACACCCAGAGACGCCACATGTCAGGCCAAAAGATACGCGCGAGGAAGTGGACCGTCAGTGAAACTTAGGAATTTTGGCTTTTTTGAAGAAAAGTGTAAAGGTTTACAACAAGCCACACCTCCGGCAACGGATAAAGATGCCATGTGTTAGACCAAAAGTAACATGTGGAGAGGCGGGCCATCAAGGAGACTTAGGAAATTTTTCCACTTTTACAAAAATTGAAGTTTGTAGGTGCGGGTCTGCGAACCCGCGGAAGTGTTTTTCCAAAAGTGAAGTTGCGGGGCTGCGGGGCCGTGGAGGAATTTGAGAAAAAGTAAAATTTTGAACTTAGAATTTTTTACCAAAATAGAAAATTTGGGCCAGCAGAGCGGTGGGAGACTTTGTGTCTTTTTGCATTTTTGGCCAAAAAGCGCAAAAAGTATTTTTCGGCCAGCAGATCCACTTGCAAATATTTTATTATTATTATTTTGACAATTAGTTTTATTTTTTTGAACAGAATCGATGCAAAAACTTCATACGGCCATAAATTTTTACTAGAAGCTCGGATTTAAGAAAATAAGGACTTTTTGGAAAGGGCTCGAACTCCTCTTTACACAGGAAGCATAAAAAATTTTATTCAAAAAATCTTAGGTGGGTGAATTTTAAGAAAACATGTTTCCTGCCATTAAAATGTCAATTGAAATTTGTGACTACCAGATTTGATTTGATCTACCATTATTCTTCTTCAACATGCCAAAAAAACATGGAGAATCACACTTTATAGAAATTGGATAAATTTGTAGGGATTAACTAATTATTGGTGGGATTTCAAATCGGATTTAATTCTTCTTTTCTGTAAAGGTGTTTTTCTTGCATGTAGCCTGATTAATGAAGTTCTATGTAAATTTCAAGGGAGATACAAACTATTTTCATATGTGTTTTGATCATCCTTAGTTCAATTTAATGTTTTCAACTCGCCTCTCATTGATACAGGGTAATTTGTGCATTTTTATGATATTTATTTGCAGGTTTACAGTGATTCTAAATTAAAATCTACATACTTCTAACTAGAATTGATCCACTTCATTTTCCATAATCTAAATATTTAGGTTCATTCCATTCTAATTTTACAATGTGTATCTTTCCTTCAATCAATGCGTGAAAAGCAAGAATGTAGTTCTACCTTTTCAAAAACGTGCCTTTCAAAACAATAGAGAATGTAATATTTCTTAACAGAAACTTTTTCCAACCTTCAAACAGAGAGTTGCAACAATATTTCAAATAAGAAACACCATTTTGTAGAAAGTAAATCAACTTCAATTAACTAAAATAATTCCTTTTACAACTTCTTTTCTATTCACCAAAATATACAAAGTAAATCTTTCTCATTCGAATGTAACTTTCATATCAAAACAGAGCATCTTTTCACCACAAATAATATTACAATGTCATCCACTTAAAGTGGGAAAACTTTTACAATAAGGAACCCAAAGAGGACTGTGAAATTTGTCTTCATACACATCTCTAAGAATAATAACAAAAGAGATCCGCCATGTTCTTTTGGTCACAAAACAAAAGAGGGGAGAGGCAACACTCTCCACCCCACCAAGAATTCCAATGAAGAGGAGGAGCCATCCTCCTCATTGGCCCCCGAGCCCCAACCACATTACAATAGGAAATGGATTCACCTCATGGAAAGAAAAACAAGCTTCCACATCACAAAACCAATTTTCACAATCATATCATAGTCCAAATAATGCAGTTATAGTTACAAGAAGGACATCAACAAAATACACAAGGCTTCATCATACAAAATACCAAGGAGTAAGATCTATGGGGGAAGCTACTTATACCTCCCAATGGGAAATGGGTGTCCACCTTAAAACCTGCCAATAATTCATCTCAAAACCCATACATACTCTTATGCCTCCCTCAAGTACCTCTTATGCCTCCCACATTCTTTTATGCCTCCCTACACTCTTATGGATCCCTCATAAATAGACCAAGTAAGAAATGCAAGCTATTTTTTCCAACATGGAACACCCATCCCAAACTCCCTCCACAACATGGAAATAACTTTTATGCCTCCCCACAAAAAGTATCCCCATAGTATTCTCCTACACCACACTTAGGCAATCTACCCACCCAGCCAACAAACATACCAAAACACTCAACAAAATTCACATATGCATATATAAAAAAGAAACATTTTAAAAGATTCAAACTCCTACCTCTCCATGATAGAGCTTGATCCAAAATTTCAACAACAAGCTTCTTCAAATCCAAACAGTCCAAAAGCTCCAACAAATCCATAAGCATCCAAAATTCTCTAACTCTCTCCAATTGCAAGAGCACAAAACCAAATGAAGTAACCCCCAGAACAACAAAAGAATTCGAATAAATAGAGAAGGGAGAGAGGAGGATGAGGTGGCTCCATGTAGGATGCCACATCACTCATCCTCAAATCCACCTCACAAGTCAAAATTCAAACTCCAAGGCCCACACCCCTTAAGGACCAAAATTAATTACATGTTATAAGGTGAAATAAAAACTTACAAATTGTCTTCCCAAAATGCATAATGAGTCCTAATTTTGACCCTCCAACCCATAGGTAGTGTTGGTGTAAAAATTTAATAGGTGTGGGACAAGTTTAAGTTGACCCACAAGCCTCCAAAGTCACCCCTAAGGACAAATCCGAATTTTAAAGCGAAGGGTGGAGTATTTCACACTCCAAGTTACTTACACATCACTTACAAACATAACCCAAGAGCCATAAACTCTAATAATTACATTATTTTGACCTTTTAAATTAATTTAACAACATGATTAATCACAAATATTAACACAAATTAAATAAATAATAAAGGGGAAAATACATCACTAAATAAACACATACTAAAATTAAACAAAGGAACTAATTAAAAGAATACACATAACCCCTTGGTCACATTTGAAGGTGCCCCCATGGGAACCCCTAACAACAATTCAAACATACACACATAACAAATACACTTTGCCATGGTGACCCTTGTTGAATTCATCTAGGATTCCAATGTGGTTGGTCTCCAATCCTCTTATTTTTTATGTGGAATGTTTACCTACAAAACACATAACACCTCCTTCGGCCTCGTGTTCACATCAAAACATCCAAAATAAATATAAAATATAACTCCAAAATCATGTATATATGAATCAAAACATCATCTAGGCAAGTAACAATATCATTTAAAATTTCATCAATAACCATATGATCATAAGATTAGTTCACTTTTCTAGGTCTACTCAATATGAAAAAATATCACATGTCTTAAAAACATATATATAACCATGTCAGTCAGTCTATCAACATCAGTATAAAGTGTCTCTAATAATCCACATGCATCATATATGAATCGTAATCAACAACCGTAATGCCCCGTTCTATGTTCCCCAACTCTTTCCCCAATGAACCTGTTTTTGAGCCCGGGAAGGTTGAGGGGGTGCTCTAGTTTACCATTAGTTGACCTTATCCTTGCCCAGTGAAGATTTTTCACCCTCCCTCTCCATCTATCCTTCTCGAGTCGTAGTCGACACCTCTAGTTTTGGACCTTGTAGCGTCCCTGTAAGATTATTCTATTAAAGGAAAATCTTGTTCTCACTTTATCAAACTACTGTTCATTTTTATTAATATGATTGATTAATATTATTTCATTTTAGCTTGTAAAAATAATAATATATTATTATTATTATTTAATTATCGATTAACGATTATTTTATTTGTGTCAATTTTCACGAATATTATTAATTACCTTTAAGTTATTTTATTTCATCTTTGTTCGCTCTCGTGTCCGAGCCTCAAATCATGCAAGAGGGGTTTGTTGTTTTGGTGCCTTTGTTTAGGGCATTGTGTTCGTGTTAATGTTTGACTTTCCTCCTTATCCATCTAGGTGTCGCCGCAAGCCTTGTAAATTTAGCTTTTATTAAGACTATTTTTTTAATATGTGGAGGTGTCCGACCCCCACCTTTTATTCATTCCATGCTGGTCATGAAAACTTGTTTTATTTTATTTTTGATTGTTGAAAAGACCTGGTATTTAGTTTTATGCATTTGGAGGTGGAAGACATGTCATTCCATCTTTTCTTCTTTAAGAAAATGCGTTTTGGAATCCAGATGGTAGGGGAGCTAACCACCATTTTAATGAAACCTACCCTACTCCCATTTATTTATTTATTTCCTTTTTGACGCCATGCCTTGGATCTCAGTTTAATCGAAGGAAATGTCAAAAAGAAACTGGAAGTTGTCTGCTCTGCATTTATTTTCTTTTGGTGGTTAAATACACACTCTTTCCCTGGTGGCGTGAGTGTTTTGGGTGAAGGAATGTATTGGGAGGATGTTGTGCATTGGCTTAGGGCCTTGTTTTGTGGAGGTGAAACACATTTTTCCCGATAGCCACATACTTGTTTGGTTTTTTTTTCTTTCTGTTCTGATTTCTTTTCCTTGGTGCCTAAGTATGAAGTTTTATCCTGGCCGTGTGAGTAGAGAGCAGTTTTTCAGACTGGTTTGTGGGGAAGAGAAGGATTTGAAATCAGTCTGGTCAATGCATTTTGCATAATAGTTTCTCTCCTGCATGCATTATTGTTTTTGGGGACGTTTGGTCCGACTTATTCCCCTTTCTCAATGGATTTCTATTCCTGTCCCATTGTGATTTTGTCTCTGATTGCATGGAAGATGGTAAAGAAGAACTGATCTTTTTGACACCTATCTATTGCTTTTGGTGGATTTGTTTTCCTTGTGCTAAGATGGACATCATGTTCTTCTCTAATCACACCATTTTTACATAGATTGGGGGTACAATTTAGAGGTTATGGAGTCTGACTTCCTCCTATCAAACTTTAAAGTTCCTGGGCTCCTCCATTAAACCCATTTTGGGTATTTATTCTAGTCTCAGTAGTCCTTGAGACAAATTTCCTTTCCACCAAATGGAGCTCAAGGTTTTGGGATCTCCCTGCCTGTGTGAATGGGGGATTGAGTTGAATATTGGTGCCTTACATGCTACGAGATGAAGATTCAACTAGAGGGTTGATGTTGCAAGAATTTGAGCTGTTTTGAGCCTCGTTGAAGCTAGAGGACAAGGAAATATATTTCTACACTTTCCTCTTGTTGCTAAATTTAAATTATCATGAAATCGAACCACCATTTCCTTGAATTATTTTGTCATTTGGAGTGCCTTGTTGCGAGATCTCTCCTTTCTGCTTGTTTTCTTCTTGTTTTAGATTTTATCGTTGTCAGTATGTTAGTGGAAATCATGTGTGTGTCCTCTCCTCTGGGTGTTATGTTTTTCTTTCGTTGTGATCGACCTTCATCTTTTTGTTTATATATATCTTCTTCTCTACAATTGAGTTTCAAGTTTATTATGTTGTTCCAGCTAGTATTTCGTTGTTGTTAAAGTAAGCTTGTGATAACTATGAAGCTCCTTCTTATCACCCAAGTTTTTATTTCTTTGTCTTTTGTCATATTTTGTTAACTCTCTCTCAAGCCCCTTTGATAACCTTTTTGATCTCCGGAAGAAAGGTTACGGGATTGGAGTGATCAATGCTTGGGCTAGCTGGGTTGGAGTTTTGATATTGAAACTTTTAGAATGAATAAGTTTGTGTGCAATGTTTGTTGGAACTTGCATGCTTGAGACTCCTTTTTTATCCTTATTCTTTTTACTAGGCTTTTAAATCCTTCCTCAGGAATTACCTTGACCATCCCCATCAACTTGAACCGTAACTAGTTTTCAGTCAGCTAAGTTCAAGGTTTTAATTGTGTAAATCCAGTACCCCACTAATACTAGAATTGTTTTGGTCTAATTCCCTCTCGGGAAGATTGTTGGTGGCATATTCTAGTTTTCTAACTTGTGTTTTTCTATCTTTTATAATGTTAATGTTGTTAATTAAGATTGGTCAGTTTTTATGCACATAATTACCTTAATGTTTTGTGATGGAAATTGTCTTGAATGTTATTAACCTTGGGGAAAACTAATCTTGCAATTGATAGTCTTATGGATTTATAGTGGAAGGTTTTGTTTTGATAATGACACTTAGTAATTTATGTGTGTACCTATGTTTGAATGGTTGATTGTGTTATCAAGGGTTTCCTTAAAATATTGTTGTTTTGGGGAAAAGGTGATTTCTTTTAAAATCAACCGAAGTTTAGAATTATTGTGGAGGTTTAAAAATCCTTAGTGATATAAGCTTAGATGATGTTTTGATATAAGTTTAGCATTTCTTGGCCAATGTTTTTACTCTCTTGTTCCCTATTCATGGTTCCTTAGAGTTGGTATGTCTCCTTGGGTTGTGTATCGTGTTGGAAAGAATTGATGTAACCTTGTTTGGTTTTCGCAAATGAGTACTGTTAAACTTTTCTCTTGAGAATAAAAGATGAGTTAAATCTTTCTAAGACTTAGTAACAATGTGTTCTAAGTAAATTAAAATGGTTTGGTTAATCTTTATAGAAGTTAAACTAAAATTTATATTCAAATAAATTAATGTAGAGGTGACCTAATGGAGAACAAGTAATTCCACAAGTGATCAAAGATGAAACTATCCTTTGTAAAGTAAAATTATATAACTTGCTATCCCTAGCTAGACTAGTGAAAAATATCCTTTTATGGTGGATTCTTAAATGATCTTAAGAGAAATCAGAGCGGGGCGGGCGGTTGTGGATTAGATTGCAAATGAATATGGAATATAACAATCTATAGAGGGGGGGGGCGCCCGATGGGATGAATGAAAGCCAATCACTGTGCGCGGTGGGATTGATTAGCATAAATTAGTTTTTAGGAGATAATAAGATTTAATGAGTAGGAGGCAACAGTTTAGAAACCATGCAATCTATCTCTCAGCCATTTGAAAGGTAAATTGTTTTCTTTTGTAAAACTCATCTAGTGAAGCCTAAGTAAAATCTTTAATAATTTTGGATAAATTCTCAAGATTCAATTAAATCCTTGTAATAACTAATGAGTTCTTAATGATGAATTAAACTAGACCTTCTTCCTATAAATTTTTCCAAGATGCTTTGTAATTTTGTCTTAGATGTGTTGAATGTGAGTCCATGTTGTAATAAGGGTATGAGCGAGTTTTAGTAGCGTAAGTGTGGATAGATGGCCTTGTGGAATTAAATTACCTTCTTTATTAAATAAATGAATTAAACAAATAATTTTCATAATAGAGAAGACTTTATGCTAATTACTGTACAGTGTAAAAGGGAGAAACTTAGTTTTGTAAGATGAATTATACGAATCTTATCTAGAATCTCCTAGAATGTAAGATAAGAATTGAAATATGTTTTATCAAAATAAATAACCTTCAAGAATTTCTCACCATGATATGCCCTAACTGAAAGTGTGTTCTATGGTTGGACTTCTATGTTGTCTTGTCAAAATAAAATTGATTTGTTTGTGATGGGTGTCATACATGTGGTCAATGTTGCGTCAAGATTATCATGAGTTTTTGTAACTCTTTGCTATCACTTGGTGTTGTCTATACTACAAGAAAAAAAATGTTATCCTATATTTTATTGTGCCATCTTGTGTTTGGTTTAGTGGGTGTTACACTTGGTATCAGAGCGAAGGTTCATGCTCTCGAACCTCTGGGCCAGATTGGAGTGGTGATGGTGTTACATGATGATGTTACATGATGATGATGGTGTTGCATGATGGTTGTTGATATTAGAAGAGTAATGTGATTTAAGCGTGATGTGATCTATGTCGTAATTGTTATATTGTGAGCACACATGATGTGTATGTCACTTAGTGTGTATTTTTTTATCATGTTGATGTGTTGGGGATGGGAGTGTTCTCTCTCCTTTTTGTGGATTATATGAAGAGTTCACGTGTGAATTACTACTTATGATGTGTGAAAATAATTCTAATGTGGATGACAGAGTGTTGGAGAATTGTGGCATATTGTGATATGTAGGTGTGTCGATGTGTTGTATGACTAGATTGATGTAAAGTGAAATGAGTTATATCATGATGTTTTTACCATGTTTTGAAGAAATGTGTGTATCACCTTGTTATGTAGAAATTAATGTTATGTTGTGATGTTACTTATTATGTTCATCATATGTATGATTTGTGTAATATGTAATGATTCATGTCATGATTTAGGGGCATACGGTGAGCGTATGAACCCTATTGTATAGTGATTGCACTTTGGGTGCATAATGTGGTAAAGTGATGTATTACACCCAGTGAATGTATGATTGTGATCTACCCTGTATATGTACCATACGTAAGACATTATGGTAATTTTGTGTGAACCACCATTGTGTTAGTGATGTAGTTACATATTATGTTGTGAACCTTGCACTAACCGACCCTAAAAGGAAATCGGTAAAAGTGTATGTCTAGAGTGAGGAAAGGTGTATGATTAACTAATTAATAGAGCCAACCTTAGACTCAGTAGATGTTTTCCTATGCTTCTCTCTTTCTTTTTATTTGTTTTTTTTATGGATACAACCTTAGTGTAACTATGACTATGTTTAACCTTGTCGAAGTGGTGGCGGGATGATTAGATAGTTGTATTATTGATATGTATTTTTATGAGTTGAGGCTCGATGTTTCGAGTGCCAGTGACTCGTTGAGTACCCCTTGGTGGCTAGATAAGGCCACACAGTTATCGTAATGTGATATTATTATATTTGTATTTTATTCGTAAATTGAATTTTTTTACTTTATTTTGTAAGGACCAGCAGTTTTTCTTGATTTTCATGCTTTATAATTTTGGGCATTTCCTTAGTTTTTGACACTAACATGTGGATTTTGACACTAACTATGGATATTTGGCCATTTATTTTTCTTGGTTTTGGATTTTATTTTAAATTTTAAGATTTTACCACCTTGCCCAAGGCTTGTACTTTGCCACTTGGCATTTGGATCGGATTGTTATGATGGTTCTATTGGCGTGATGTGTGGAATAGGGTAATGGGATGTACCATCGAATGGTTGGACCTATGGATCTACTTCATTGTATGGGGGTACGTCCCAGGGAGTTACAGATAACTAGCAGGTTGTTAAACTACGTGTTATTATGTCACTTAGGTTAGGAGTGTTTGAAATCTATGTGTCTTGGGCCATAGGGACAACCGACCTCCTTGAGGGGAGGCATAGAGAATTAAGGAGGCATAAGAAGGGAGGCATAAGAGCTTGAGGGAGGTATAAGAGATTTGAGGGGAGGTGTAAGAGATTTGTGTGTGTGTGTAGCGATGCTTCGGGAGGTATGCAGATTTATTCGATGTTTGGTTATGGTGTTATGATATAGGTGTTACTCATGTTAGTTGGGTTTGTGTTGTAATGTTGTGATATGGCGTTGATGTCCTTGTTGACCATATGCACATATAGCTATTTTCAGAGTTATGTGAAAACTTCATCTGTGAGACTGTGGAAATTTCAGGTTGTTGTAGAACTCTATTGTTTGAGTATGAATTGTCATTCATAGTTGTATGAAAGGTAATATGTTATGTGGTCTGTGCATGTTCCCTTCCGTAAATTGGTTAAGCTTTTGTGGTGTTATACCATCATGAAATTATGTAAAAGTATGTCTATGAATATTTAGATTCATCTATGACCCTGGTATGGTATTGTGATAGGGGACCTTGTTGGGCACCCACAAGAATGAATAATTTAACATTCTTCAAAAATGAAATAATTAAAGAATTAAAGAATGAATTGAGTTGGGAATAATGTAAAGGAAAATAGATTAATTAAATAATAAAATAATAGGGAACTGTCAATCTTCATAGAACTTTGAAAGTTAAAATTGTTGCCAAAAATGTATCTAAGGCCTCCCTGTGGCCATGCTTTAATGATAAAATTTCGACCTTAGGGTGCACCTTCACCTTTATCTATTCCTTGATGCTTACCGCCTTCCCTTCCTTTGGTGTTATGCCACATCGAGGATGATGCTTTTCTTAAGGGGAGGATTATCTAATGCCCCGTTTGACATTTCCCTAGCTCTTGCCCCGGTGAACTGTTGCTAAGCCGGGAAGGTTAAGGGGGTGCTCACGTTGACCGTTAGTTGACCTTGTCCTTGCGCGGTGAAGATTTTTCACCCTCCGTCTCCATCCGGCCTTCTCGAGTCATAGTCAACACCTCCGGTTGGGAAACTTTTGGCCCTGTAAGATTATCCTATTAAAGGAAAATCTTGTTCTCACTTTATCGAACTGCCTGTTGATTGTTATTAATATGATTGATTAGTATTATTTTATTTTAGCTTGTAAAAATAATAATAATAATGATAATAATAATATTATTATTTAATCATCGATTGACGATTATTTTATTTTGTGTTGATTTTCATGAATATTATTAGTTACATTTAAGCTATTTTATTTCATCTTGTTCGCTCTCATGTCCGAGCCTCAATTCGCGCAAGAGGAGCTTGTTGTTGGTGGCACCTTTTTTTAGGGCGTGGTGTTCGTTTTCATGTTTAATGTTCCTCCTTAGCCGTCTAGGCGTCGTTACAAGCCTTGTAAATATACCTTTTGTTGTTAAGACACTTTTTTTAATTATGTGGAGGTGTCCACCCCCACCCACCTTTTATTCATTCCATACTAGTCATGAACACTTGTTTTATTTTTATTTTTTTATTGAAAAGACCTGGTATTTAGTTGTATGTGTTTGGAGGTGGAAGACATGTCATTCCATCCCTGTCTTATTTAAGAAAATGCATGTTGGAATCCAGTTGGTAGGGAGCTAACCACCATCTTAATGAAACCTACCCTGCTCCCATTTATTTATTTATTTCCTTTCTCACGCCATGCCTTGGCTCTCGATTTGATGGAAGGAAACGATAAAAAGAAACTGGAAGTTGTTTGATCTACATTTATTTTCTTCTGGTGGTTGAATACACACTCTTTCCCTTGTGTCGTGAGTGTTATGGGTGAAGGACTGCGCTAGGAGGATTTTGCGCATTAGCTATGGGCCTTGTTTTGTTGAGGATGAAATGCCTTTTTCCTACTTGGTCGCATATACTTGTTTTTTTTTTTTTATTCTTTCTTCTCTAATTTCTTTTCCTTTGTGGCTGAGTATGCAGTTTTATCTTGGCCATGTGAGTAGAGAGCAGCTTTTTTAGATGGTTTGTGAGGGAGAGAAGCCTTTAAAATCATTCAGTCAATGCATTTTTCATAATAGTTTCTCCCTAGGCGCATTGTTTTTTTTTTTCGGGACGTTTGGTCTGACTTCTTCCCCTTTCTTGATGGATGTCTATTCCTATCCCATTTTGCATTTCTCTCTGGCTGCGTGGAAGATGGTAAAGAAGAAATAATCTTTTTGACACACTGTTGGTTGCTTTTTGTGGATTCGTTTTCCTTGTTTGAGATGGACATCATGTTCTACTCTAATCACACCATTTTGACACAAGTTAGGGGTACACTTTCAAGGTTGTGGAGTCTAACTTCCTCTTGTCAAACTTGTTTCCCTTTTTAAAGTTCCTGGGATCCTCCATTAAACCTATT
The DNA here is from genome assembly GCA_018340775.1 of Taxus wallichiana var. yunnanensis. Classification (NCBI taxonomy): domain Eukaryota; kingdom Viridiplantae; phylum Streptophyta; class Pinopsida; order Cupressales; family Taxaceae; genus Taxus; species Taxus wallichiana. The sequence goes on from CM031240.1 coordinate 984,699,678, forward strand.
TTAGGTATTTACTGTAGTCTTAGCAGTCTTTGAGACCACTTTACTTTCCACCAGATGGAGCTCAAGGTTTTGGGAGCTCCCTACCTATGTGAATGGGGAATTTAGTGGAATGTTGATGCCTTGCATGCTATGGAGGAAGATTCAACTAGAGGGTTGTTGTTGATGGACTTTGAGGTGATTGGGAGCCTCGTTGAAGTTGGAGGAGAAGGAAAGATATTTCTACACTTTTATCCTATTGCTAAATTTAAATTATCATGAAATTGAACCACCATTTCCTTTAATTGGTTTTATCATTTGGACGCCTTGTTGGGATATCTCTCCTTTTTGCTAGTTTTATTCTTGTTTTAGCTTTTATCGTTGTCAGTATGTTAGTGGAAAGCATGTGTCTATCCTCTCCTATGGGTGTTATGTTTTTCTTGCTCGAGTGATTGACCTTCATTTTTTTCTTTATATATATCTTCTTCTCTACGATTGAGTTTCAAGTTTATTATGTTGTTCCAGTTAGTATTTCATTGTCGTTAAAGTAAGCTTGCGATAACTATGAAGCTCTTTCTTATCACCCGAGTTTTTTTTCTTTGTATTTTGTCGTATGTTGTTAACTCTCTCTTAATCCCCTTTGATAACCTTTTAGATCTTGGGGAAGAAAGGTTATAGGATTGGAGTGATCAATGCTTAGGCTAGCTGGGTTGGAGTTTTGATATTGAAACTTTTAGAATGAATAAGTTTGTGTGTAACGTTTGTCAGACCTTACATGTTTGAGACTCCTTTTTTATCATCATTCTTGTTCCTAGGCTTTTAAATCCTTCCTCAGGAAGTACCTTGAGCATCCCTATCAACTTTAATTGTAACTAGTTTTTCAGGTCTGCTAAGTTCGAGGTTTTAATAGTCCAAATCCAGTACCCCGCTAATACTAGAATTGTTTTGGTCTAATTCCCTCTCGAGAAGATTGTTGGTGGCATATTGTAGTTTCCTAACTTGTGTTTTTATGTCTTTTATAATGTTAATGTTGTTAATTAATATTGGTCAGTTTCTATGCACGTAATTACCTTAATGTTTTGTGTTGGAAATTGTCTTGAATGTTATTAACCTTGGGGAAAACTATTCTTGCAATCGATAGTATTATGGATTTATAGTAGAAAGTTTTGTTTTGATAACGACACTTAGTAGTTTATGTGTGTACCTATGTTTGAACGGTTGATTGTGTTATCAAGGGTTGCCTTAAAATATTGTTGTTTTGGGAAAAAGGTAATTTCTTTTAAAATTAACCAAACTTTAGAATTATTGTGGAGGTTTGTAAATCCTTAGTGATATAAGATTAGACGATGTTTTGTATACTCTATTTTGATGGAAATCCATTTTGTTCTCTCACTTTTTGTTACCAACCTATAAGGGCACTGGCCCTTCTTGAATGATTGGGGAATCTCTTGGAGTTAATGGTCAAAACTAGTATATTTTGCCTTCCCTTAGAATATTATGTTGTGTGGTGTCCTTGTATTAGATTTAAAAATCATATAATCTATATGATTACATGATAGAAATGCTAATATAATTGGTTTTTTTGTTAATATTTGAACCCGTGGTTCCTCTTTGTTGGGCTGATCAACTCTTGTCTTTTTAGAAATCTAATATTATAGCCTATGCGTTTGGTACCTTTTGATAATTTTAGATGGTTGGTCTGTATATCATATTTCAATCTTGTAATTATTTATTTATTTATTTGATGGGAATCCTGTAATGCCCACTTAAAGCAACAACTTGAGACCCAAGAACAATCTAGGATTAGTTAGGAAAATTATGGAATATTTTTTTTTATTAAGAGTGTCAACAACTAGGTTACAAGGCAACAGTTAGCACAACAAGATTTAAGACCAACTATAAGGAATGATTTAAAGAATTTCTTCTTACATCTATTAATAACAAAACACAAGGTCAAAACAAGGGGTTAGATTAACCACTTAGGTCAGGAGAGAAATTCCTCACTCAAACACTCTCTAATTGGCTTACAGGGTTTAACCTAATTTTTAAAAAAATTAATGCCATCAAAACTTCCCTAAATCATTCCCATTAGCTAGGAAAATTTCTCACATTTCCAATGGTATAAATAAGTCCTCCTAACTCATATTTTTAAAGTTATGAGCCAGCGTACTTTAGGAGGGAAAATTTCCCCAAGGGAGAGTTTGCGGGCCTAGCGATGAAAATTTTCTCCATGCGCGGGTCGGTGGAGTGGGGAAGAACTTGGCACATTTTCCCTCCTTGGGCGCAAGAACGCAACTCGCCTTCATGCACCCGTGATCCCAACGGGGAGACACGCATCGATCTTTTATTGGTTAGGAGAAATGGCGGGCCGATGGAGTGGGTTAGGACATTAATTCCTTTCGTTGAAAAGCATTAAGAGATCAAATTGATCTGCGCCTATGCCAATGTTGGATGCCATGTGTCACACGCTGATTGGTGCGGGGAAAAATAGATGGGCGGGGGCAACAAGAAAATATGTATTTTTTAGATTTGAAAATGTAAAGGAATAAATTTATGCATGCCTCGCCGATTAGAAGAATACACCATGTGTCACAACGTCATTGGTCGCAGAGTCCACGAGATTTCAGATCGCTCAAGGATTTTACGATTTCAAAAGGTTAAAATTTCAAAGTTAAAGACAACTCTATTCCTCTATCGAGCCTAAGGCTGCCACATGTCATCACATGATTAGATGTGGGTGACGAGGTGGCAGGGAAAAGTTAGCATTTTTTCCCAAGGTAAAATTCAAAGGTTTCAAAGGAAAATTTTCTCCGCTTCTTCTGCCATCGTCGGGTGAAGCCACATGTCACCCGATGATTGGATGCGGGAGGTGGAAAATATTAAGGCATTTAGCCAAAATAGTCCAAAGGTTAAAAAGAACGTGAAGGCTTGCACGTGCACGAAAGAGAAAAATCCAAGGCAAGGCGCTGGTGCGGTGCCGCGGAGGTAAAAGGAAAATTTTTCCAAAAGGGGAAATAAAATGCTAAGTCCACAAACTTCTTGCACTTCCCTTTAGCCATGTGGCATCTCGTGATTCGCCATAGGTTAGCGGGGTTGTGGGGAAAAATGGGATTTTTTTCCCAAGGGAAATTTCTCAAAAAACTAAGTTTGAGAAAGGATAGTGCATTCCTTTATTGATTTCCAACAAACAACTTTATAGCTTCTCTCTTTCTTTTGATTTAAAAATACAATATACAATACATATATCATTATTTCACATTCTTTTCAAAATAGAGAATGGAATATAACTCTTTACATTTCACATTTCAATTCCAATATTTCATTATCAATACAAGAATCTTTTCAAAACAATAACATATAGATCCACCGATTCAAGTGGTAAAAGGTTACAATGAGTTTTTACAACAAGTGACTATAAAACAGTCCATTATTTTGCTCCAGAACAGCAACATGATGGTTTTCTTCATCTTCCAACTTGATCACAAAAAATAGGGGAAAAGGTAACTCTCTCCACCCAACCAAGATATCCAATGAGAAGGGAGAAGCCATCCTTCCTCATTGGCCCCGAGCCCCAACCATAATGAAATAGATATGTAAATCAACTCATGGCAAAAATGGCTTCCACAACACACATACAACATTTTCACATTTTAAAAACACATTTCAAGAAGAATGTAGTTCACAACTACATTAAACACATACAACCAAAACTGAGGATTCATCAAGCAAGCCAAGAAGAGTAAGGATCTATGGGGAAAACTACTTATGCCTCCCAATGGGAAATAGGAATCCACCTAAACAACCTGCCAATAATAATCCATTTCATATACCCTTATGCCCCCCGAAATTCCTCCTTATGTCCCCCAAAAGTTTCTCCCTTATGCCCCCAAGAGTAAGAAATGCAAGCTATTTCTTTTCCATGGTGGATCCCAATCCCAAAATCCCTCCACAATAAAACTGATGCCATTGGCATTCCCTTATGCCCCCATATGAAATCCCCATAGCCTTCTCCTACACCATATCCTAATAGTCTACCCAACCAACCAACAAACACATAAAACATTCACCATTTCATACATGCATAAAAGAGAAATAAGTATTTTAAAAGGGAAATTTCCTACCTCTCCATAATGGAGTTTGTTCCAAGAACAACAAGCTTTCCAATGCCCAAAATACAGTCCAAAATCAGCAACAACAAACATGCAATGGTCTCCAATCTCCTTCCACAAGAAAGAACTCCAAAACAGCAAGAAATTCACCCCAAGAGAAGTATGCAAAGTTTCAACAACCCAAAACAAGCAAGGAGTTTGAATTTTAAAGGAGAGGGAAGAGAAGAGGATGATGTGGATCCATGTGGGATGCCACATCACTCTTCCTCAACCCCAAAACAAAATTCAACATCATTCACCTAAGCACAATAAATAAAATGACAATTTAACTTACACACTCCAAAACAACCCATACCCCAAAAGGACTGAATTTAAAACATGTAAGAGAAGTGCAATTAAAACTTACAATTAGTCATTTCAAAATGCATTAAAAAGGCCTAAATTTAACCTCCAACCATAGGTATGGTTGATGAATAATTTTAAGAGGTATGGGACAAGTTTAACTTGTCCCACAAGCCTCTAAATATAGCCTTCAAGGACAAATTTGAATTCCCAAGAGGATGAAGTGTTTCATACTCCAAAATCTAACTTACATTCTCTTACTTATCCCTTACACATTCTTACACACTCTTACAACATTACATTTAAGAGAAAAATATCCATTAATTACATTCTTATGACAATTTGATTTATTTATTTTTAACACATGGTTATTCACAATATTAACTCAACATATAATAACAATGAAAGGGGTAATGCATCACAAAATAAACACATGCAAACATTAATAAAAAATAAACCACATTAAATAAATACATAAAATCCCTTGGTCACATTTTAAAGGTGATTCCCCCCCATGGGAATCCCTAACAAACACAACACACAAACAATAACAGTTGCCATGGTGACCTTGTTGAATTCATCTAGAATTCTAATATGGTTGGTCTCAGTTCCCCGACATTGTTGTGATATTTTAACGTGCAAAAAAAATACCTCCTTTGGCCTCGTGGCCATATCAGAACATCCAAAATGATATAAACAACATCTCAAGATCATCTATACATATGAATCACAACAACATCAAGAAATCAACATTATCATTTTCAATTTAATTAACAACTATATCATCATCCGCATATAAAAATGTCTCTAATAATCATCATGCATGATAAATGAATCAAGATCAATAATAATCCATGGTCTAACGTCTAAACATCATACTAAATCAAAACATAATAATGTCCATAATAAGTTCAACAGTATCAAGATCAGTATCTAAAAGTGTCAAAGGGAAGTGGGCACTATGTCCCCCTCCCCTTAAACTCAACTTCCTCTTGGAAGTCACTGGAACAAATGTTGAAACTACACTCGTAACACAGTGGCATCCTCCCAAGTGGTTGCAGTCTCATCGTATCTGTCTCAGTGCACCCGTACCTGATCAATCTCTCTACCTCAAAGGCATAGTGTCTTGCGATCTATGATACGAATGGGCTCCACCATCACCTGCCCCTGATCCTACACCTACAAAGAGGTCTAATCTAGCACATGAGAAGGATCTGTAATGTACCTCCTAAGAACAGAAACATGAAAGACATTGTGTATGCGAGACAAGCTTGGTGGCAAATCTAGATGGTAAGCTAAAGGGCCAATATGCTCCAAGATCTCAAAAGGACCAACGAATCGAGGAGATAACTTAGGACCTTTTCCATAACAGATAGGGATCTTATGTGGTCTAACATGAAGGAACATCTTCATGTCCACATTAAAATTACGTTCAGTCCCATTATGATCAGTGTACTTCTTCTGCCTATCCTGTGCCTCCTGCAGTCTCTGTCTAATCATCACTACCTACTACTCCATGTCCTACAAAAGGGCTAGTCCAAGAGATACCCTGTCCTCCAACCTATCCCAGCTAAGGGGTGTCCTACACTCTCTATCATACAAGGCCTGAAATGGAGCCATGCCTATTGAAATCTAAAAACTATTATTGTAGGCAAACTCCACCAAGTACAACTACTCCTCCCATCTCACCTAATGATTCATCATGTACATCATGAGCATTTCCTCTAAAATATGATTCACCCTCTCGGTCTATCCATCTGTCTTGGGGTGATAAGATGTGCTGAAATTAATCCTTGTCCGAGGGCATGCCGCATGGTAGTCCAGAAATGGGAAGTGTACAAGGGATCGCAGTCATAAATAATCTTCCAGAGAATCCTGTGCAACCTGACAATCTCATCCAAATATACACATGCCACTACACTAGATGTATAAGTGGTCTTCACCAGAGAAAAGTGAGAAACTTTTGTCAATTTATCAACCGTGACCATGATGGCATCGCGGTGATATCTCGACATCGGTAGCCCAACAACGAAATCCATGGAAATGGTGTCCCACTTCCATTCCGGTATAACATGAGGAAAGAGAAGGCCAGCTGGATGCTAATGCTCGGCCTTCACTTTTGGCACTCTAAATAGTGTGACACAAACTGAGCCACGTCTCTGTGAAGTCCTCTCCAGTGGTACAACTGTCTCAAGGTTGCGTGCATCTTCTTCACCCCAGGATGGGCTGAATAGGGTGCACGATGTGCCTCTGTCAAGATGTCCTACCTCAAACCTTTGTCTCTGGGAACATAAATATGACCTTTTTTCCTAAGAATACCATCTACCTCTAGTGAGAATCTATCAAACTTCCCCTCAATGGGTCTCTGGGACTCGATCTTTGCTCGAACTGTAATGTAGAAACTGTCAAGAGGAACCTGCTGAAGAATCTTGCCCCGCAAATCTGTGCCCACTGAAGTGGCCATACTCACATGTCTCTGTCTACTAAGAGCATCTATAACCATATTCTCCTTCCCCTTCACATGCTCTATCTCCATGTCATACTCATAAAGCAACTCCATCTAATACCTGACGAGCATTTAGATTGGGTTATGTGAAGAGGTGGCGAAGACTCAAGTGATCTGTCCTGAGTGTGAATCTCAATCCAAGAAGAAAGTGCCTCCATCAAACCAAGGCATGCAAAACTATCGCAAGCTCAAGATCATGAGTTGGGTAATTAAGCTCATAATCTTTGAGTTTGTGAGACTCAAAGGCCACTACTCTACCCTCCTGCATCAGTACACCTCCAAGGCCTGCCAATGAAGCATTTGTGCATACAAAGAACTCACCATGTGGAACCGGCACTGCAAGAATAGGTGTTGTAGTGAGACATTCCTTCAGTGTCCTGAAGGCCTACTCACATTTTTCTGACAAAAAAACTTCTTCCCTTTCCAGTTGAAGGGAAGTGATGGGGTGTGTAATTCGAGAGAAGTCTTGAACAAATATCCTATAGTAACCTGCTAATCCCATGAAGTTGCGCACCTTTGTCATAGTAGTGGGTGTTGGCCAATCCATAATGGCTCTAATATTGGAAGGATTGACTGTGATACCTTCCCTAGAGATGATATGACCCAAGTATTGTACCTCTTCTGAAAGAAAGCACACTTCTCCAAGTTCCCATAAAGTTCTTTGCTCACGAAGACACTGAAGAACTAGGAGAAGGTTCCCCTCGTGCTCCTCACGGGTACATGAGTAAATCAAAATTTCATCAAGGAAGATGAGCAAGAAGTGATATAAGGTCCTGAATACCCCATTCATCAAACTCATAAATACTGCAAGGGCATTCGTCAAACCAAAAGGCACCACTGTGAACTCATAGTTCCCATATCTCGTACGAAACGTAGTCTTATGAATTTCTGCCTCTGTAATCCTCAACTGATGATAGCTTGACTTGAGATCAATCTTAGAGAACACGATGGCTCCCTTCATCTGATCAAACAAGTCATTAATACGTAGAAGGGGATAACTATTATTGATCGTTACCTTATTCAACTGGTGGTAATCAATACAAAACTGCAACGATCCATCCTTCTTCTTCACAAAAATCACCGGTGCACCCCAAGGGGATACACTAGGATGAATAAGGCCTTTCTCTAGAAGACTCTCCAGCTGTAACTTGAGTTCACAGAGTTCCGGGGTGGTCATCCGATAAGGTGCTTGTGAGATAGGCTCTGCTCCTAGAACCAGATCTATATGAAAATCAATCTCACGTGGGGGTGGCATCCCCGGTAGCTCCCCTAGAAAGACATCTGCAAACTCTCTCAGAATGGGATGATCATCTAGCGATGGTCCACTAGACCCATCCTCGAGATGTCACCGATCGTAATAAATATACATTTGACAACCCCATCGCACACACCACTTAAGTTGCATAGCGAATATGGTGTGAATAGAAACATGTCTCCTGACCCCTAAAATTACCGACTCAACTCCAAGATCATCTGCACAAGATATAGTCTTGTGATAACAATCCATCATGGCCCTATGTGCAAATAACCAATTGATACCTAAGATGACTCCATATGATCCCAAAGGAAGAATACAGAGATCTGAAGTAGTGGTGAAAGGTCCCAAATCCACAACACACTCCTTGACTAAGGAGTCTACAAAGATCTTGGCTACAAAGCCATCTCAACATCCCAACAATGACCCTACCTAACTGCCACCAGCCTGCATCACTCTACTAAATATGGTGCAATCAATGAATCAAAATAACTAGAGTCAAACAATATGGAGGTAGGAACACAAACAATACTACCTATAGTCTCAATAACTATTCTCTAGTGCTCAGCCTGGTTGTTCTCAACCACTGCATAAATCCTATGGCTATGCCCCTTATCACCAACTATCGGCTCTTAGATCGGTGCCTTACCCTTGTTAGGGTTCTGAGGGCAGTCTCTCCAAAAATGTCTAGCAACTCCACATCCAAAACAACTTCCTGATCCCCTCCATGGAGTAGCACCCCTAGTAGGTGCTCTAGAAGTAGGTGTTATGGATGTTCATGATCTAGATATGGTTTGTTGTAGCCTCTACTAGTGAGTTCCCACTAACCGAGCTCTAGATCCACCTGTATCCAATTGGGACCCCTAGGAGGAGGCCCCATACTCTGACCTCTCTATGCATTAGCTCTCTTGTGAGGTCTATAAGGTGGGCAGGATTGCTATTATTGCTGCTCTGCTACTAGGGTCTAAAGGATGATTGTGAAGAATGCTGACCACCATGAGGAGGAGGAGCTGAACCCCTCGATCTACTATCTTGCATCTGTTGTATGTGGATCTTGACTTGGTCTCTAGCCTAATGGGTTTTCCCCAAGTCTCCTCTGCTATGTAGGCCTTCTCAATGGACTCTGCTAAAGTCTATGGGCAATGGATCCAAATTGCACCTCCAATGTCTAGATTTAGGCCCCAAATGAACTTGTGGATCTCGCACCTACTCATCCTGCATGTACTCAACATATACTGGAGTAGATCCAAAAACCTACTCTCATACTCTACCACTATAAGGGATGCCTATCGGAGGTCATGGAACTCATTGATCCTCTGTTGTATGAACCTCCGTGACAAATATCTGCTCTTGAATCTCTCCTCAAATAGCTCCTAGGTGACTGTCTCAGAATCTACATGGAGCTTCTGCTCCTCTTTCCTCCACCATACTTCATCTCCATCCCTCAGTAGATGGATCGCAACATGAGCTTTTGTGTTGCTAGAACAAGGAAAAAGCTTGAAGAAACCACTCAAGCTCACTAGCCAGGCCTCTTCCTGAAATCCACCTATTTCACCTGAGTAATGTGATGTTCGATGCTTCAGGATCTCCTTGATTTGATCTGCAGCTGTGGTCTGACGGCCTTCAGGCCTCTCTGCATGCTCATCATTAAGCCTAGGGCTCCGAGACCTCTCTCTGTGTCTTGAAACTCGGTCACCATGTCCCCTCAGAGGTGACTTTTCCCTAGTTGACTCTCCATGGAAATTATCTCCTCCATGATCCCTCAATGGAAGTGACTCTATCATGTCCGTCTACGTGCCCTCTAACTGATCCTCCACGTAATGCGGCATTAACATCCTAAAGGGTCTACAAGATCTGTGGCAGGATGGCTACTACAACATGATCCGAAGGTGGTATATCTAAGTATATGCAGAAAGAATCCTCATCTTGTTTGCACCTCCTGCACAGAAAAAAATGAGACTTATTTCATTATTTTAATCCTTCTTCAGTTTCTATGTTTACTATCATATACAATTTTCAAATAGTTTTGTTTTCTAAATAAAAAGGTGTGCTAGTTTTAAAGTTCATGTCTCAATTTTTCTCTAGTGTGCCCAATGGTCCAAGATTTTGAACCACTGCTCTGATACCAAGTGTAATGCCCACTTAAAACAACCACTTGAGACCCAAGAACAATCTAGGATTAGTTAGGAAAATTATGGAATAATTTTTTTTGATTAAGAGTGTCAATAACTAGGTTACAAGGAAATAGTTAGCACAACAAGATTTAAGACCAAATATAATGAAGGATTTAAAGAATTTCCTCTTACATCTATTAATAAAACAACACAACATCAAAACAAGGGGTTGGATTTACCACTTAGGTCAGGAGATAAATTTCTCACTCAACCACTCTCTAACTCGATTATAGGGTTCAACCTGATTTTTCACAAAATGGATGCCATCAAAACTTCCATAAATCATTCCCATTAGATCGAAAATTTTCTCACCTTTCCAACGGTATAAATAAGTCCTCCTAACTCTTTATATTTTTAAAGTTATGAGTCGGCGGAGTTTAGCAAGGAAAATTTCCCCAAGGGAGATTCATGAGGCCTAGGGAGGAAAAGTTTCCCCATGCGTGGGTTGGTAGAGTGGGGAAGAACTTGGCACATTTTCCCTCCTTGGGCAAAAAAGCACAACTCACCTTCGCACACCCGTGAGCCCGATAGGGGGAGACATATGTCGAGCCCTTATTGGTCAGGAGAAACGGTGGGCTGACGGAGTGGGTTAGGACATTAAGTCCTTTCGTTGAAAAGTGCTAAGGGATTGAATTGATCCACACCTACTTTGACACCAGATGCCATGTGTCGTGTGCTGACTAGTGTAGGGAAAAGCAGATGGGCGGGGGTGACGGGAAAATTTGGATTTTTAGAGTTGAAAACACAAAGAAATAAATTTGCATGTGCCTCCGCCGATTGCAAGAATGCACCACATGTCACAACCTCATTGTTTACGGGTCCACGGGATTTTGGATCACTCAAGGATTTTATGATTTTAAAATTTTAAAATTTCAAAGTTAAAGAAAACTCCTTGCCTCTGCTGAGCCTAAGGCTGCCACGTGTCGTCACATGATTGGATGCGGGTGACAGGGCGGCATGGAAAATTTAGCATATTTTCCCAAAAAAAATCAAAGGTTTCAAAGGAAAAGTTTCTTCGCTTCTTCCACCATCTTCAGGTGAAGCCACATGTCACCCGATGATTGGATGTGGGTGACAGGGTGGCAGAATATATTAAGGCATTTAGCCACAACATTTCAAAGGTTAAAAAGAACATGCGGGACCGCGTGTGTGTGAAAGAGGAAAATCTAAGGCAAGGCGTTGGTGTGGGGCCACGGAGGCAAAAGGGAAATTTCATAAAAAGGGTAAATAAAAAGCTAAGTCCAAAAACTTCCTACACTTCCATTTAGCCATGTGGCAGCTCATGATTGGCCATGGGTTAGCGGGTTGCGGGGAAAAATGGGAAATTTTTCCCAAAGGCAATTTCTCAAAAAACTAAGTTTAAGAAAGGATAGTGCATTCCTTTATAGATTTCCAACAAACAACTTTACAACTTCTCTCTTTTTTTTGATTTCAAAATACAATATACAATACATATCATTCTTTCACATTTTTTGCAAAGCAAAGAATGGAATATAACTCTTTACATTTCACATTTCAATTTCAATCTTTCATTATCAATACAAGCATCTTTCCAAAACAATAACATATAGATCATCCACTTCAAGTGGGAAAGGTTACAATGAGTTTTTACAACAACAAGGGACTGTCAAACTATCCATTCTTTTTCTCGAACAACAACATGTTGGTTTTCTTCATCTTCCAACTTGATCACAACAAAATAGGGAAAAAGGCAGTTCTCTCCACCTAACCAAGATATCTAATGAGAAGGGAGAATCCATCCTTCCTCATTGGCCCCCGAGCCCCAACCATAATAAAATAAGAGATGTAAATCAAATCATGGCAACAATGGCTTCCACAATACACATGCAACATTTTCAAATTTTAAAACAACATTTCAATAAGAATGTAGTTCACAACTACATTAAAACACACAACCAAAATTGAGGCTTCATCAGGCAAGCCAATAAGAGCAAGGATCTATGGGGAAAACTACTTATGCCTCCCAATGGGAAATGGGAATCCACCTGAACAACCCACCAATAATAATCCATCTCACATACCCTTATTCCCCCAAATTCCTCCTTATGCCCCCACCCCCAAATTTTCTCCCTTATGCCCCCAAGAGTAAGAAATGCAAGCTATTTCTTTTCCATGGTGGATCCCAATCCCAAACTCCCTCCACAATAAAATTTATGCCATTGGCATTCCCTTATGCCCCCATATGAAATCCCCATAGCCTTCTCCTACACCATATCCTAAGCAGTCTACCCAACCAGCCAACAAACACATAAAACATTCACCATTTCATACATGCATAAAAGAGAAAGAAGCATTTTAAAAGGAAAGTTCCTACCTCTCCATAATGGAGTTTGTTCCAAGAACAAAAAGCTTTCCAATGCCCCAAAATATAGTCTAAAATAAGCAACAACAAACATGCAATGGTCGCCAATCTCCTTCCACAAGTAAGAACTCCAAAACAGTAAGAAATTTGCCCCAAGAGAAGTATACAAAATTTCAACAACCCAAAACAAGCAAGGAGTTCAAATTTTAAAGGAGAGGGAAGAGAAGAGGATGATGTGGATCCATGTGGGATGCCACATCACTCTTCCTCAACCCCAAAACAAAAGTCAACATCATTCACCTAAGCACAATAAATAAAATGACAATTTAGCTTATACACTCCAAAATAACCCATACCCCAAAAGGAATGAATTTAAAACATGTAAGAGAAGTGAAATTAAAACATATAATTAGTCATTTCAAAATGTATTAAAAAGGCCTAAATTTAACCTCCAACCATAGGTGTGGTTGGTGAATAATTTTAAGAGGTATGGGACAAGTTTAACTTGTCCCATAAGTCTTTAAATATAGCCTCCAAGGACAAATTCAAATTCCCAAGAGGATGAAGTGTTTCATACTCCAAAATCTATCTTACATTCTCTTACATATCCCTTACACATTCTTACACACTCTTACAACATTACATTTAAGAGCAACAACTCCATTAATTACATTCCTATGACATATTGATTTATTTATTTTAACACATGGTTATTCACAATATTAACTCAATATATAATAACAATGAAAGGGGTAACACATCACAAAATAAACACATGCAAACATTAATAAAAATAAACCACATTAAAGAAATACATAAAATCCCTTGGTCACATTTTAAAGGTGATTCCCCCATGGGAATCCCTACAAAACATAACACACAAACAATAATAGTTGCCATGGTGAACTTGTTGAATTCATCTAGAATTCTAATATGGTTGGTCTCCAGTCCCTCGACATTGTTGTGATATTTTAACTTGCAAAACAAAAATACCTCCTTCAGCCTTGTGGCCATATTAGGACATCCAACAGGATATAAACAACATGTCAAGATCATCTATTCATATGAATCACAACAACATCAAGAAATCAACATTATCATTTTCAATTTAATTAACAACTATATCATCATCAAATAATTTCCATACTAGATCTACTCACAATATCCAATATCACATGTCTGAACAACATCCATAATATATCCATGTCAAAAAGTATATCATCATCCACATATAAAAATGTCTCTAATAATCATCATGCATAATAACTGAATCAAGATCAATAATAATCCATGGTCTAACATCTAAACATCATACTAAATCAAAACATAATAATGTCCATAATAAGATCAACAGTATCAAGATCAGTATCTAAAAGTGTCAAAGGGAAGTGGGCACTACAAATCCCATTTCTATTAGATTGTTTATTTCTTCTTATAGGGCCAAGGGCCATTCTCGACGATTGTTATACTTTCGTTGCTCTTGTTTATACCTGAAGTACAAGGTCTTTCTTCTTTGATTGGCATGGTAGAGACTTTATTATAACTTGAGGTGTTGTTAGTGTTTAGAGAATTGACCCAATTCTTGTAATAAAGTGTTTCCTTTCATGGTATTGTTAGATAATAGTTATTGTGGCTTTGTGTAGCCTTATCTTTCTCAGTTCTCGTGAATTGACTCTTGTGGAAAATTTGTTGCAGATGGCTTATGTGAGTAGATGAGGGATAAACTTGTAGATTTTTTCATCAACCTCAGTTGAGAAGTTCTTTTGCACGAATCCTTTTTATGTTGTTTAACTATTGATAAGGTCTAGTGGAAATTTTAGAAGAGGGTCAGTGTCTTAGTATAATGTATTGTGGATTATGTCATCTTAACTTTGGAAACCTTGGATTGTTTGACTATCATGGAAAATATAAGAAAATTGGATTACCGCTTTGTTGAGTGATCTTAATGGATTATCAGAATTCTAAGAATAGTTTAGAATTTCTTGCTAATTTTGTTTACTCTCTTGTTCCCTATTCATGGTTCCTTAGAGTTGGTATGTCCCTTTGGGTTGTGTATTGTGGTAGAAAGAATTGATGTAACCTTATTTTGTTTTTGCAAATGAGTCTTGTTAAACTTTTCTCTTGATAATAAATGATGAGTTAAATCTTTCTAAGAAATAGTAACAATGTAAAGTAAAATTATATAACTTGTTATCCCTAGCTAGACTATCGAACATTATCTTTTTGTGGTGGATTCTTAAACGATCTTAAGAGAAATCAGTGGTTAGTTTTTTAGAAGATAATAAGATTTAATAAGTAGGAGGAAACAATTTAGAAACCACGCAATCTATCTCTCAGCCATTTGAAAGGTAAATTGTTTTCTTTTATAAAACTCATCCAGTGAAGCCTAAGTAAAATCTTCAATAATTATGGATAAATTCTCAATCTTTAATTAAATCCTAGTAATAACTAATGAGGTCTTAAAGATGAATTCAACTCGACCTTCTTCCTATAACTTTTTCCAAGGTGCTTTTTAGTTTTCTCTTAGGTGTGTTGAACGTGAATCCATGTTGTAATAAGGGTATGAGCGAGTTTTAGTAGCGTAAGTGTGGTTGGCTAGCCTTGTGGAATTAAATTAACTTCTTTATTAAATAAATGAATTAAATAAATAATTTTCATAATAGAGACGACTTTAAGCTAATTACTCTACAGTGTAAAAGGGAGAAACTTAGTTTTGGTAAGATGAATTATACGAATCTTATCTAGAATCTCCTAGAATGTAAGCTAAGAATTGAAAGATGTTTTATTAAAATAAATAACCTTCAAGAATTTCTCACTGTGATATGCCCTAACTGTAAGTGTGTTATGTGGTTGGAATTCTATGTTCTCTTGTCAAAAGAAAAGTGATTTGTTTTTTATGGGTGTCGTACATGTGGTCAATGTTGTGTCAAGCTTATGGTGAGTTATTGTAGCTCTTTGCTATCAACTGTGGTGTCATCTATACTTTAAGAAAAAAAATTGTTATCCTATATTTTAATGTGTCGTCTTGTGTCTGGTTTAGTGGGCGTTACACTTGGTATCAGAGTGAAGGTTCATGCTCTCGAACCTCTAGGCCAGATTGGAGTGGTGATGGTGTTACATGATGATAATGGTGTTGCATGATGGTGGTTGATATAGGAAGATTAATGTGCTTTAAGTGTGAAGTGATCCATGTCATAATTGTGATATTATGAATGCACATGATGTGTATGTCACTTAGTGCGTATTTGTTATATTAATGTTATGTTGTGATGTTACTTACTATGTTCATCATATGTATGATTTGTGTAATATGTAATGATTCATGTCGTGATTTAGGGGCATACGGTGAGTGTATGAACCCTATTGTATAGTGATTGCACTTTGGGTGCATAATGTGGTAAAGTGATGTATTGCACCTAGTGAATGTATGATTGTGATCTACCCTATATATGTACCATACGTAAGATGTTATGGTAATTTTGTGTGAACCACCATTGTGTTAGTGATGTAGTTACATATTATGTTGTGAACCTTGCACTAACCGACCCTAAAAGGAAATCGGTAAAAGTGTATGTCTAGAGTGAGGAAAGGTGTACGGTTGACCAATCACTAGAGCCAACCTTAGGCTCAGTAGATGGTGGCCTGTGCTCCTCTCTCTCTCTCTTTATGTGGTTGTTTTATGGATACAACCTTAGTGCAACTATGACTATGTTTAACCTTGTCGAAGTGGTGGCGGGATGATTAGACAGTTGTATTATTGATATGTATTTTTATGAGCTGAGGCTTGATGTTCCGAAAGTGCGGTGACTCATTCAAGTACCCCTTGGTGGCCGAGATAAGGCCACACGGTTATCATAATATGATATTATTATATGTGTATTTTATTCGTAAATTGAATTTTATTTACTTTATTTTGTAAGGACCAACAAGTTTTCTTGATTGCCATGCTTTACATTTTTGGGCATTTCCTTGGTTTATGGCACTAACATGTGGATTTTGACACTAACTATGGGTATTTGGCCATTTATGTTACTTGGTTTTGGATTTTCTTTTAAATTTTAAGATGTTACCGCCTTGCCCAAGGCTTGTACTTTGCCACTTGACATTTGTATCGGATTGTTATGTTGGTTCTATTTTTGTGATGTGTGGAATAGGGTCATGGGATGCACCATGGAATGGTTGGACATATGGACCCACTTCATTTTATGGGGTACATCCCAAGGAGTTACGAGATAACTAGTAGGTTGTTGAACCACACATTTTTATGTCACTTGGGTTAGGAGTGTTCAAACTCTATGTGTCTTGGGCCATAGGGACAACCAACCTCCTTGAGGGGAGGCATAAGAGACTTAAGGGACGCATAAGAGCTTGAGGGAGGCATAAGAGCTTGAGGGAGGCGTAAGAGATTTGTGTGTGCGCGTGACTCATGCTTCTAGAGGTATGCAAATTTATTATGATGTTTGGTTATGGTGTTATGATATAGGTGTTATTCATGTTAGTTGGGTTTGTGTTGTGATGTTGTGATATGGCATTTATGTCCTTGTTGACCCTATGCACATATAGTTGTTTTCAGAGTTATGTGAAAACTTCATCTGTGAGACTGTGGAAATTTCAAGTTGTTGTAGTACTCTATTGTTCAAGTATCAATTTTCAGTCATAGTTGTGTGATAGGTACTATGTTATGTGGTCTGTGCATGTTCCCTTCCATAAATTGGTTAATCTTTTGTGGTGTGATACTGTCATGAAAGTATGTAAAAGTATGTCTGTGAATATTTAGTTTCATGCATGACCCTAGTATGGTATTGTGATAGCGGACCCTATTGGGTACCCACAAGAATGAATAATTTAACACTCTTCAAAAATGAAATCTTAAGGAATTGATTTAGGAGTAATGTAAAGGAAAATAGATTAATAAAATAATAAAATAAGAGTGGCTGTCAATCTTCACGAGAACTTTGAAAGTTAAAACTATTACCAAAAATATTTCTAAGGCCTCCCGTGGCCATGCTTTAATGATAAAATTTTGACCTTAGGGTGCACCTTCACCTTTATCTGTTCCTTGATGCTTACCACCTTCCCTTCCTTTGGTGTTGTGCCGCATCGAGGATGATACTTTTCTTAAGGGGAGGAGAATGTAATGCCCTGTTCGGCGTTCCACGGCTCTTGCCCCGACGAACCTATTCTTTGAGCACGGGAAGGTTGAGGGGGTGCTCCCGTTGACCGTTAGTTGACCTTGTCCTTAAGCGGTGAAGATTTTGCACCCTCCCTCTCCATCGGCCTTCTCGAGTCATAGTCGACACCTCTAGTTGTGGACCTTCTAGCATCTTGTAAGATTATCCTATTAAAGGAAAATCTTTTCCACACTTTATCAAACTTCTTGTTGATTGTTATTAATATGATTGATTAGTATTATTTTATTTTAGCTTATGTAATAATAATAATAATGATGATAGTAATAATATTATTATTTATTTGTCGATTGACAATTATTTTATTTTGTGTCAATTTTCATGAATAATATTAATTACCTTTAAGTTATTTTATTTCATCTTTATTCACTCTCGTGTCCGAGCCCCAATTCACGCAAGAGGAGCTTGTTGTTGGTGGTGCCTTTGTTTAGGGCGTGGTGTTCGTGTTCATGTTTAATGTTCCTCCTTGGTCTTCTAGGCATCGTTGCAAGCCTTGTAAAGTTAGCTTTTGTTATTAAGACTTTTTTTTTTAATTATGTGGAGGTGTCCACCCCCACCCACCTTTTATTCATTCCATAATGGTCGTGGAAACTTGTTTTATTTTATTTTTGTTTGTTGAAAAGACCTGGTATTTAGTTGTATGCGTTTGGAGGTGGAATACCTGTCATTCCATCTTGTCTTCTTTAAGAAAATGCATGTTGGACTCCAGCTGGTAGGGGATCTAACCACCGTTTTAATGAAACCTAACATGCTCCCATTTATTTCTTTATTTCCTTTCTCATGCCATGTCTTGGCTCTCGATTTGATGGAAGGAAACGTCAAAAAGAAACTGGATGTTGTCTGCTTTGCATTTATTTTCTTTTGGTGGTTGAATACACACTCTTTCCCTAGTGTCATGAGTGTTATGGGTGAAGGAATGCGCTAGGAGGATGTTGCAGATTGGCTTGGGGCCTTGTTTTGTGGAGGATGAAATGCCTTTTTCCTACTAGCCGCATACTTTTTTATTTTGTTTTATTCTTTCTGCTCTAATTTCTTTTCCTTTGTGCCTAAGTATGTAGTTTTATCTTGGCCGTAGGAGAGAGAGCAATTTTTATACTGGTTTATAGGGGAGAGAAGCCTTTGAAATCATTTTGGTCAATGTGTTTTGCATAATAGTTTCTCCCTGGGCACATTTTTTTGTTTTTCTGGGATGTTTGGTCTGAATTCTTCCCGTTTCTTGATGGATGTCTATTCCTTTCCCATTTTGCTTTTGTCTCTAGTTGCATGGAAGTTGGTAAACAAGAACTGATCTTTTTGACACTTGTTGGTTGCTTTTTGCAGATTCATTTTCCTTGTGCTGAGATGGACATCATGTTCTGCTCTATTCACACCATTTTAACGCAGGTTGGGGGTACACTTTCAAGGTTGTGGAGTCTCACTTCCTCTGTCAAACTTGTTTCCCTTTTTAAAGTTCCTGGGCTTCTCCATTAAACTCATTTTAGGTATTTAATGCAGTCTTAGCAGTCCTTTAGACCACTTTCCTTTCCACTAGATGGAGCTCAAGGTTTTGGGAGCTCCTTGCCTGCGTGAACGGGGTTTGAGTGGACCGAAATCCTATTGTTTTTCTTTGACCTCCATTTATCCTAAATGTCACCTTAAGAGTTGGAATCACCTTTTAAACCCGTTACCCATTTTTGTCACCAATTAGATTTTTGGATCATTGTTTGTGTTACTTGTTTATCACTATTAGAGTTTGAGTGGTGGTAAGTTGTAGGATTATAACCTCTTTCAATGTGCTGAGATAAGAGTGTGTTAGTTTGTTCTTTTATAATGTATAATCCTTTCGTGGTGATTAAAAGGATCCTTGTTGTGTTGCCTCTATGGAAAATTGAACAAGATATTTCTTCTATTATGTGTTAATGCTTCTTCTATAGTCTTAGAGCCTAATTATTTTGTTCTTTTACCTCTTCCATACTAAATCAATCTCTTAGTTGAGTGCGGGAAGCAAGACCTTTTAAAAAAAAAAAAGGAGCTTCACCTCATTTAGACTTAACCCTTTTCTTTTGCGTATGGAGGTTGTTATATGTTAGGATTTTTTCCATTAGGAGTGAATGCTAGAGATGTTTGCCAAGTATCATAGAGGGCATATATTATCCTTGTGGAAATTGAATACCCCTTTTATTAATTAAACGAATTAAACAAATAATTGTCACATTAAAGATGATCGAAAAGCTAATTACTCAATAGTATAAAAGAAAGGAAATCCAGCTCTACGAGAAGGATTTTTTGAATCACATATAAATCTTCTAGAATGTAAGTTAACAATTGAAAGATGTTTTTAGTAAATAAGTAATCTTAAAATATTTTACATTGTGGGATGCCCTTAACTGTAAGTGTGCTTTGTGGGTGGACTTATATGTCTTCTCTTGTAAAAAAGAATAGTGAATTGTTTGTGATGGGTGTCGTATGTTCCCTTGTGCCTAGGTGGTCAGCATTGTGTCAAGATTATCATGAGTTGGTTGTATCCCTTTTTTATCACCGATAGTGTCATTTAAACTTCAAGCATGTGAAAAAAAAATTACCCGTTGTTTTCTTTTTGGGTTGTATTGTGTGTGTTTCTAAGTGGGAAAACTTTAAGCATGTCACTAATAAAAGTGACTCACAATACTAACAAAATACAATTACTCACAAATAAATAAAACCAAAAAGGGAAAACCACAATTTACCCAAAGTCACATTTGAGGCCACCTCCCAATGGGGATGTCCTAACAAACTGACAATAACATCATACATTTACACTAGTTGCCAAGGTGACATGTTGCTAGTACCCCAAATTTCATCACTCTTGGTCTCCTATCCCCTTTTGTTTTTTGTCTTGCAAATGCTCGCCAAAATCAAAACAATACATGTTTGCCCTCGTGGCCATATTAACAACATAGAGATAATAAAATGCACACATATACATATCAATTCACATCATCAATCTCATTACTAAACCATCGCTAAAATTAAGTAATTAATTAATTGTTCACAATCCTAAATATTTCAATTTTATCAATTTATCAATTAGCAATAAGATCACAAAACCCACTAAATAATCTAGCAACATATATATATCAAAACCAATGTGACAAGACAATAGTAGCTCAAGATCATCAAATAATAATATGTGAATCTATGCATATAATCCATCTTGTAAATCACATCATGTCATAAAAATAAAACATCCTTATTGTCTATCAAATAAGCTAATCAAATATAAAAATATCTATCTATCAATGTATAAATATCAATATGATAATAATGTCTATGGGTACAATCCAAAATAAGTAAAATCAGAGTAATATCAATGTCGAAGAGGAGTGAGCTATACATTTATTGAGACATTTTTAGCTCAATGTTCGAACCTTTTTTGTAAATTTCCTACTTATAATAACTCTTTGCATTATTGTGACGAACTAGATATTCTAATAAAAATCCATTTTATCAATTATTTATACTTTAAGAATGCTCTTATATATAATTAGATCTAAGAAACCTGGGAGGGGAGAGGTATCGTCATAGAAAATCTAACTCTAGAACCGATTAGTCAAGATTTGTAGTGGCTATATCTTCTATTTATTTTCTTCAAGTGGTGTCTTATGAAATGCTTGGAAATGCCAAGCATGATTAAATAGATTTTTTTTTTTGTAAAATACTGGTGCATTCATATTGTCAACGGTCTAGTCATAAATGCAAACACAATCAGCTTCGGAAAACTTTTCAAATTATCCAATTTCCATAATAGAAATTAATAACCCGATTTCATGTGTCTCTTATGGCAGGTGAATAATGTGTAAATATATTATGCGAGAAGATTCATATGTTCGTCAACGAACTGGATCGAAGCCCTGCAACTTTCAAGGTGTCGAACATAATCACCGCCCAACTACTCATGGGTTCAAGTGTAAATGGCATATAAATAGTTGAGGGGTCGATTCTTATTATATGTTGCGGGGGTAAACAATAATGTTGAGTTTGATTAACTCGAAGGTTGCCATAGAAGGGAAACAGGGCTACGAACAACGTCTTGCGATCCCGCCTTAGTACGTCTCCAACTTATCTCTCCAAAGTTGATT
The DNA here is from genome assembly GCA_018340775.1 of Taxus wallichiana var. yunnanensis. Lineage (NCBI taxonomy): Eukaryota > Viridiplantae > Streptophyta > Pinopsida > Cupressales > Taxaceae > Taxus > Taxus wallichiana. The sequence goes on from CM031240.1 coordinate 984,721,649, forward strand.
TGGTCGCCCTGAGATGCGGATGGCAATGTCATAATGCTTTCGAATCTCACGCTATAATTTGCTTTATCGTACAGTTTTTTGAACTCTAATGTCTGTGGCTCCACAGTTATTTTAACGCCGGGAGGCCTCTTCACAGTCACTTGATAGACGGCATAACCCTCTGCACCCACATTCGTGACCGTTCTCCTCTTCACCTGATTCAGCTTATTGCGAGAGTTAAAAACAAGTGAGAAGGAAGGGTAGTTGAGATCCCCAGCTTCCAGGCTAGATTTGGGACAGGAGATTAACTTCTTTGTGAGGAGGGCTATTTGATTGGTGGTATAGTTGAGATTGCAGAGAAAGTTGATGTAGTGTCGTGCTTCCATGTCGTAGACAAGTCCTGGATCAGCAGCTGCTCTTGGATCTACGTGGCCTGCACCCATGTCCAGTGGGCCGGCTGCCTTCATGGAATAAGAATCTCTGATGGGCTGCTTTGTGTTGTCAAGAATGTAAGAAGACGTCATGAGCGCAGACTTGATGGCCGCTGGACTCCAGGTGGGATGAATGGCTTTCATCAACGCTGCAATGCCGCTAACGTGAGGACATGCCATGGAAGTTCCCGAAGCTAAGACGTAGTCTGAGTCTAAGCCTTGGGCGTATGCTGCCAGTATGTTCACACCGGGAGCAATCATATCGGGCTTGAGAATGTGTGGATATGCCGCACTAGGCCCCCTCGATGAAAATGCCGCGACAATGGGAGCAGCTGTTCCATTCCCCATCACAGTCAATCCTGGAATTCTCATGGAGGCCGTGGCATTACTCCCCGTGCTGTTGATGTACGCTTTGATTTTTTCTCCAGCTGTAAAACTCACGCTGATAGCCGGCAGATTTTTAGGATCGGTATAGCGCTGTTGAGATCCGTAGAACTTCTCATTGGCAACAATCATTCCCCCACCCCTGCTTTGGCCACAACGTTCCCCTTCATCGGCGCGTCGGATTCCCCTTCATTGTAGGAAAATAACAACTGATCGCACACCACGATTTTACCTCTAACGACATTGGGATCGAGGCTGCCAGCGAGACAACGCCTCGAGTTGTTGTTGGTGGACACATATACCAAAGGCAGAGCGCTTTGCGATATTGCATTTCCACCGTACATAGAGGTGCCTATGTATATCTCTTGGTTGCCAAGTACTACAGAAGCGGGGAAATCTCTGTCGATGCTGCTCGCACCCACAGTTGTAATCCAGGGCGCTGTGTTACTCAGAGTAGCCAAAAACGGTCCATCGTTGCCAGCTGCGCAGGAAATAAAAACGCCCTTTTCTATAGCCGCAAATGCTGCAATTGCTCTGGGATCCCTATAAAATGGCACGTCTGAGGAGCTAATTGAGATCGAAATGATGTCGACCCCATCTAAAACGGCTTGTTCCATTGCAGCAGCGATGTCGCTGTCATCGCAGCTGGTTGCAGGTCCCCAGCATACTTTGTAGATGGCGAGCCGGGCTTGAGGCGCCATCCCCGTGGCCGTTCCGTTGGCAAAACCGAAGAAAGAATCTGCAGGCACAGCAGCTCCCGCAGCAGTGGAGGCCGTATGTGTGCCATGGCCATCGCTGTCTCGAGGAGATTTGTAGTCCAAGGTTTCGTTGATCCGGTTGTATTCTTCATAGCCTTTAAAGAAGTACCGAGCTCCAATGATTTTCCTATTGCACTGCGACGAATTGAAAGCCTGCCCGCTTTCACAGATGCCCTTCCATCTTGCGGGAACCGGTCCGAGCCCTCGGTCACTGAAGCTTTCTCTTTCCGGCCATATTCCTGTGTCAATCATGCCCACTATAATAACTTCCCCTTTAGTTGAGTACTGTGACCAGAATCCAGAGGAAGAAGAGGAAGATGGGGCGAGACCCAGAAATCAATTTTATGGAGAGAGGAAGGGATTACGGCCAAGCAGCCGTCCATACTCTCCATGGCCTCTGCTTCCGCTGTGCTGAGCCTCGCAGCAAAGCCATGCAAGAGTGTATCATATGTATATAGTAATTCATTTGCAGGGGAATTATCTGATTGCGACACCCGATCAATCATAGAACCATACCAGTGCTGGTGTAAATTGAAATGATGAGGTTTCATGGACTTGATCATGTGAACAATGTATGTCTTTCGTACTTCTCCTTCTGCTGCCTTGCTCAACGGCATCATAGAGAAAGCAACGAGCAGCAGAACGGCAGAAGCAAAAGAGATATTCGCCATTGTTAGCGAGACCAAAATGAAAACAAGATTAATTGATGAGCTCCTGAAGGATCCACAGGGCATTTTATAGGAGGCCACAGATGCGCACTCGGGTGGAATTGACGTGGTCTACAGCATTATTTTAACTGTGAAGAAGGGATCTTCGTTTACAAAGGGCAATCAATGGAAATTCCTTTTGAAATACAGTCACGCTAATGGATTTGAAGGTTTTTCTTACATAAAAACTAGCAAGAGTCCCGGTTCCCATAGTTTTGGATGCACCCTGATAGGCTTTTGTTAAAAAATTGATACGACTAATTGTAAATTTAATAATGTGCCGACTATGCCGAATATTTCTTTCTTCTCGAACTCTTTCATCACGATTACTAACTTAATATTAAAGCTACCAACGGTTTAGATAGTGACAATGTACGCGGATAGATTATGTCAAACAGTATCCAAAAATAATATTGTACATAAGTTTTAATTAAATAATGATGATAATATGGCTTTTTATTCAATGCGTGGTTGATGACGAAGCTAACAATAGACATCCACTTGCTCTCCAACGCCTTTTTATTCTTTCATATATTGGAGAATGAATATTTGGAATTAGAAAACCAAACAAACGAGGAGCACTCTCCTCGAAGGAAATGGTCCACAACCAATAACTAGCTAGAAGTATAACAAATATAATGTTTAACAAAGTTTCTGAGAAGAATGTGCTGGAAAATCATGTTAAACTAAGTCATTAAATGATTTAAATTAGTTTGTATGTCGAGTTGTTTTTTTAATTCTTCGGTGGAGAGTTTTGAATACTTTCATCTGCGGTTGGGTTATCAACTTAATTATGCGCCCTTCCACCTTTATTTTTTGTTCTTGTACAAGGGACATTAAAATTTTATGTTACAAAGAAATGTACCTCTCAATTATATAGGAGCAAACTATAAACCAATAAATGAGTATTATGTTCATCTTTCAAATTCCGGATGTAACTATAGAGTTGAAGACAATTGATTTTGTCAAAATTGTAACTCCATATGAAGTTCAATATTTTCTTTGAATATGAATGACTTGGAGAAGGTAGAGTTCAAAAGAGTTATTTTTTATTTGAAAACTTGGGCTTTTTTCTAATTTTTCGGTACTATTTTTATAATAAGTCAAATCTTTTTTTTAAAAGCCCTATAATTTGCCTAAATCAACTAGAACATAAATTTTAATATATCTATCTAAAACACGTCAATATATATCAATTTCAAGTTTTTTATCTTATGTTTTTCTAATATCACCTTGATTAATAATTTCATTACATTTTTTGTTAAATTTTATTGTTTAGTGGCACTTGGATCAATTTATCTACATTATAGTATTGGTCTTGAAAAAATCTATTTAAAAAAATAGGCCTCAAATTCTACAATATGACCAAGCAATTACAATTATCCAATTGACTTTTTCAACCAAGAATAAAAATATTTTAAGTGACACTCAAATGAACATGAACTTTAAGATTCAAATTGCCATATAATGGTTAAATGAACATCTAATTTCTTGTCAAAAAGAAAACTTCGATATCACATCCCACCCTTTGCTGCCATTGTAGAACATTGGTTTATGTTTAAAGCAAGAAGAAAAATATTTTGAGTGACACTCCAATAAACGTCAAATTTAAGATTTAAAATTCCCTATAATGGTTAAATGAATGTCAAATTTAATGCCAAATATAAATCTTTCAAAATTAAAAATCACATCGAGTATTGTGCTCCCATTCTAGAACAACTATCGAAATAATAAGAAAGAGTTAAAATATTATAAGTGATACTCAAATAAACATCAAATTTATGGTTGAAATTTTCCTATAACAATTAAATGAACAAAAAAAATGCCAAAAATAAAAAAAAATACAATCACACCATCATATCCTACCCTTTAATACCATTATAAAATGCTATCAACATAATAACACTTAATATTAAATAATAGATGTATAACTAACATTAATAAATAACGGTTCTTATTCTAAAACATTAATCAACCTAATTGAAATATTACCATGGATTTCACATTTTAAAAGTATTCACTATGTAGTTTCAAGTAGAAACTCTTCTTGAACACTTGACTTTGTTCACGGGAATTTTGCCACTGCATCAAGAATTGTGGTAAACTAATTTTCCATGGAATCCTTCAAACACATTCAATGAGATCTTTAAACTCTCATATCTTCAAAGCACTTCCTAGCTAGACTCCCTGTAGTGCCCACTTCTCTTCGACACTTATTACATTTTGTTTTCAATTATATTTGATTATAGACATGGATATTATCATATTATTTTGGTTTAACATGATGTTAGATGATGGATATATTCTGACTTTTGATGGATTGTGATTCATAGTATTATTTGTGTGGATTCTTAGAGACACAGAGAGATATTTTATATTGATGATGATGATGTGTTGTTAGCATATATATTTAGTAAAATTCAAAATTCTCGTCATGTTCAATAGGTTTTAGAATTTGAAATAATCTCATGATCTTATTGATATTGACGAAATGGTAGAATTGAGATGTTCTTGAAATTATAGACAAATGATAGCATTGTTTAGTTTAGATGATGATTTAGTTATATGAGGATGTTTATTGATGGATGTGCGTATAATTTATCTTTGATGTATTTGATGCGGCCACAAGGTCGAAGGAGGTATTGTGTGAATTTGTAGGTAATTATATCACAACAATCCAAAGGGGGTTAGGAGACCAACTGTAACGCCCACTATTTCAGACACACAAGACAACATAGCAAAGTACAGGATAATTTTTTTGACTTGTTCGAAGTATAGAATGACACAATAGGTTGTCACAATGACTACAACTAACTCTTCGAACATCCTGACACAACGATGACCACATAGAAAACAAGGAAAAATTCAACACCCAGAAAGAACAGTTCACTTTTCTCTTTGACAACACACCACGAAGGAGCCAATCCACCAATACCTAGCTACAGTTTAGTACACTCCACGGTGCAAGATACTTTAAGGTTATGTATTCTCTAAAACATCTTACAAGACCTGAATTTATGATCTAGAAGCTTCAGGTTTGATTTGAGCATTTCATCTTACAAAAGTGAACTTATTTCTTTTATACTATTGACTAATTAGCTTGAGAACAAGTTTTCAGAATAAGTTTCATCTAAAGACTGGTCAAAACTAGATAAAATAGTTTACTAAAAAGGGACACCTTCCCTCTCTCACAAGGTTGCTTAATCATACCCAAGCTACAAAATCTTGATCCAGATCTCCGTTACGCAAGGAGATGAGCATAAGATACAATTGGATTGGAATACCATTAAGGTTAGGAACTACCACTTCCTTGTGCGAGGATCAACAATTAACCACACTTAAGAGAAGATTACAAGGTACTATGGCAAAGGTTAAATTGAGAAGGTCAAGTTATTCCATCATGATTTCCTTATATATTAACCGGTCTTTTAGATGAGACCTAAGAGTTTAAATGGATTTGGGTAAAAGCTTCATTTAACAATATCTTTATTACGTTCGACAATGGATACACATGTGGTTCCCGAATAGAAGCACAAGACTTAAATTATTCTTAATCAAACTCCCCTACTAACAAGATCTAACTATATCCCAAAAATCCAACAATGACCTTACTGTTTAAAATTATTTAATGTTTCACAACAATGAGGATAAATTTTAATCCGTAGCTTAAGGTTAACGAGGGTAGATTCTTATACACCAGTAGATAACCCCTTTCTTTCAAGTTAAGGACTCTTAATTCTATTTATTAAACCACAATTTCATTGTTATCTTATTTATTTATTCATCTATGTATTCATTTTATTGTATTTTTTATTAACTTAAGAACAAGGGTTCCACCCACTAAAATATACATAGAACTACACCGATGCCAAGACCAACGGGGTTATTTTACAAAAAAATTTATGACTCAAAAGAAGAAATTATCATTACTAATCGAGAGAACTAAAAACGGTTATAACATTTGTATTCATCATGGCACCCAGAACAAAGGTGTCAAAAATTCGATTGAACTTGGCTGAGAACAAGAAGGTAATAACATTGGTCAAGCCGCACTACAAAAATTTCATGACTTAAATAATAAAATAAAGAAAATACACATAACAAGGTGAGGATCAAGTTTTTTTCTCACAATTATAATTACAAGTTTTGCTACAAAAGTACAAGATAACTTTATTTCACAATATACCAAGAATCCAAGGCAAAGAGGCCTTCCAAACTCCATTACAAACACCATTGTAAGAATTACAACACATTTGAAATTCATACAAGGAACTTCACAAATCAAACCGATGAAACTTGTACAAATATTTCCTTTATCTACTCTTTGCACAAGCCATCTGCACAAGTATTAACTTGATTAATTCGCGATAACTGAGCATGTTAAGACTACACATTGAAACAATAAGCTAACAATATTTAACAATGCCATGAAAGGAATGTTCTACTTAAAGAATGGATTAAAGCACAAACCACTAATCAACCTTTGTCACATGAGGTAAATATTTACACCACCTAACAAGAAGGAAGTCAAACATTCTAGTAAGAAGGATATCTCGAATAATCTTGGAAATACCTTATAGATTAAAACAAAAAGGGCCCAGGATATTGATATTTCAATCATGTAATCCTATGGATTATGTGATTGAAATCTAATACCCAATCCCTCCATTGATATGAAAAACCCAAGATTTTAATAAGGATCCAAATCACTCAATCAACAGATTTTCATTTGAATGAAACACACAACAATACCTTTGAACCCATTCCTTCATCAATAAATGATGTTATAACCACTAAGATTATGTCTCGATGATGATAACAACACAACTTAATATCAATAAATCATTAATGGACTTTAACCTACTAGTGTTCATTTATCTCAGACAAGTCGAACCATAGTACACATCTAAACAATCTATCCATCTCCTCACACATTGTTTATAATCACATTCTATGTGACAGACAATAAGTGATTGAATCTAACTGAAAAAACCTCAGAATATACATAGACACTCTCAAGTCACGGTTTTAACCCAGAACCATCATTTCTTTTATGAGGGCTATAAACTACACATTTTTTTTTTTGAGTACAAGGTATACCCTTACAAGGTTTGACTTAAGAAGACTCCTCTTCATCTAGATACTCCAAGAGGTCACGGAAACCCAAGATTTATATTTTAAAACATTTAAGAACAACTCCCCACATAAACGCTTGTAAGACACTCCAATGAAAAGTTTTTTTAAAAAAAAGTAGCAGGAGGGTTTGAGCTTACTACCCAAAGAGGAAATATGAGACACCCCAAATCAGTGGTTAGCCCAAAAAAATAGATCCATTCCTCAGGTTGATATTAAAAATATAATTTAGATATCCCAAAAATTATCTACATGTATATTTATATTAACTAGGATATGTTTTCACACCAGCTGTGATTTTTAAACCCATTGTCTATTTACGACATCTAACTGGGGAAATATGTTGTCCACCTATTCAAGATTGCCCAAAAATGGCGATTAAAACCCCATCAGTTTCCCCATTAGAAAATCGTTGAAGCAAAAACGTTCTCAAATATAGTATGGATGAATGAAATATTTAAATGTGTATATATATTCCTCAAAATTTAAACACACAACCAAGTAGCAGGCAAAGAGGTACAAATAACCATCCTTTTTGCATTCTCAAACAACACTAAACAAGAACAGAGAATTTAATTCCATATAATCATTATATTAAAATCTGATATAAAGGAAAGGGGAAGGGAAATCCATGCAAGGAAAAGAAAAATAACCAGGTACGAACAATGAAGGTATGTACCATAGTTTTATAATATTTTTCTCATCCCACTAAAATAATAGAGTAAAGAGAAATGTAATTTTCCCCTTTTTGTTAGCCAGTCATCCAAAAGGAAACAACAATTCAGAAGAAGGAAAAACAAGGGATAACCAACACGCTTAAGGGAGTAGATAAACAACCAAAAATCCTTTTCTAGGTTGCATTATAGGGAGAAGAAACATTTATTTCATGGAATTGTAAAAATTGTAGAAAAACATTTCAAATTCAAGACTCGACATGCCTAAAATGCATTCTTTTCCTTTTTCCTCCGCTTGCAGAACGTCCATACACCATTTACCTCGACATTTTTACCATTGGACATCCAAAATAGCTAATGGCTCATGTTTTTGGTACAGGAAGGGGTATTCAGCAAGCTAGGAGGCTCAAAACCCACCAACGCATTACCAAAAAGTTTCCACGCCCTTATAAATGACACACAAGTCTACATAAAAATAGAGCACAACAGCCCTTGCGACCACATACGTTCAGGATTTCATTTAGTAGAATAAAACCAATGTGTGTGCCTTCAACAAAAACATTTAAGGAAAGGCAAGAGGCTACTTACTTCACCCACACTTTTTCAGTTAAAAAAAAATTAGCATAAGGACCAGTGAATTCATTCCATTGGTGGAGTCCACGCAACTAGGACAGTGTCATTTGCCAAAAGGTGAGAGGTGGTAGTTGAAAATATAAAATTTGCACATTATAAATGGCCCCTTCAAAGCTTGCACCACACATAATCTCCCTATGCATTCACAAGATAGAAATTAAGGAATAAAGGAATCCAATTAATTCTACGCCAACCAAAATATTAAATTGCATCCGATTGTCATGCATAAAAGAAGCAAAATCATAATTTTATTTAATTTAAATGATTGAAATGACAAGAAAGCTAGCCGAAATGACCAAGGGGAACAAAACTAGAGGTTAACATTTGAAAGGGAACACAAATAAACAACAAACCATGGCGCCATGACGAGGTACTTCTCTTCCAAAGACGGAGCGAGGTTTGGTCTACGGGAGCAAAAGTAAAGATACAACAGATCGACATAGAGATAATTAATATTAATATCGATTACAAATGACAATAAAATAAAATAATAATAATACAAAATAGTGGTCGATCGACACATAACTTATAATATCATTATTATCATTATTTTCTTTTTTTCTTTTTTATTAATTTTACAACTTAAAAATAATTATAATTCATATTAATAATGACGGACGAGTCAAGTTTGTTAATCCAAGAACACAATTTTCCTTAATACGAAGATCATAAAGGAAGTTGTAGGGGCCAGCAGCAGAAAACATTTACACGACACAAGCAGACACGACGAAGAGGGAGAATGCTGAATATTCCCTGCAACAAGGGTGAAGTCAACAATAAATCAAAAGGATCACAAAGGCATTCAAAACTTCAACTTCTAGCAAAAATTTCACCGAAGTATGAATAGGTGTAATGCCGAACAAGGCATTACACCAACCACAGTGGAATACTAGATGGATACAAGGACGGGCACCATGGCACAATGTGTAATGTTTGATGTTTTGTTTTTAGTTTGTTAGGGAGTTCCCATGGGGTGAATGACCTCCAATTTTTACCATGGGCTTTGTGGGAAATTATTTTCCTTTTTATTTTTTTAATTTTGGAGTATGTGAATTATTTGTGATGTAATTTATTTTACCATTTTTTATTAATGTGCCTTAATTAAGTGAATTAATCATGTTTATTAAGTTATTTGGGATGTGACAAAAGGGGTCATTTATTAGAGTAGTTTATCCTTTGGATCTTTTGATTTAAGTTGAGTGTTTGTGACCTTGAGTGTTGTACACCGTGCACTGGGAAATTCGGATTTAGGCTTAATGGCCATTTTTGAGGATTTTGGGACAAGTTAAGCTTGTCCCACACGTCTTAGTTTCATATACCAACCCTACCTATGGATTGGTTGGTCAAAATTTGAACCCATTATGTGTTTTGTAAGGTAAAAGGTGACATTTAATTGCACTTTATTACACGGGTTTTAAATTTTGTCCTTAGGGGGTGTGGATTGGAGTTGTGTGTAAGGAGGGTGGTCATTTCTCTCAACCACCAAGTTATTGTTCCTTGGGGTTGAGGTTTGACTTGTGAGGTGGAGTTGAGGATGAGTGATGTGGTATCCTACATGGAACCACCTCACCCTCATGTTCTCTTTTTCTATTTATGTAAGTTTATTTGTTTTTTTTAGGGATTACGTCATTTGATTGTGCACTTATATTTTAGGAGTTAGAGAATTTTGGAGTGCTACTTTGCTTGTTGAAGTCTTGAGCTTATTGGAATTGGATCGAGTTTGGAGGAGCTTGGAGTATGAATCTTTGGTCAAGTTCTACCATGGAAAGGTAGGAACTATACCCTTGTTTTACCTTTTTTCTTTTATATGTGTGTTTTGCATGTAAGTGAATGGTGTGTATGCTTGCTGGGATCTTGGGTAGAATGCCTAAGTATGGTGTAGGAGAAGGCTATGGGTATTTTATATTGTAGGGAGGCATAAGAGTTTATTTCATGTTTTGGGAGGGAGTTGGGTTGGGTGCCCCACCTTGGATAAGAAAATTATTTCTTTTCTTACATGGTTCTCTTAAGGGAGACATAAGAGATTGTAGGGAGGCATAAGAGAATGTGGGAGGCATAAGAATATCTTGAGGGAGGAATAAGAGTTTTGTAGGGGTTTTGAGTTGTGTTTTTGAGGGTTTTAAGGTGGGCACCTATCCCATTGGGAGGAATGAGTGGTCTCCCCTTAGATCCTTGCTCCATTGGATTTTCATTTCAAAGCCTTGTATATTGTTGAAAGTTGCATTCTTTTGATTGTTATCTTGTGTTTGAATGTGTGTTAAATGATTGTGAAATTTTGTATTGTTATGTGGAAGCATTCTATTAGTTTCCATGAGTTGTATCCATTCCTTATTTCATTTTGGTTGGGGCTCGGGGGCCAATGAGGAGGATAGCTTCTTATCCTCATTGGATTATTGATTGGGTGGAGAGTGTTAATGCCTCTCCCCAACTTTTGTTGTTGTGATTGAAGAGCAGAAATGGTGGAGCTCTTTTTGAAGACTTGGAACTTGGAACTTTTGTAGAAGTCAAAATATACGCTCATCATTGTAGAAACCTTACTTATAAATTTCCACTTAAGTGGAAGAATATTAGACTTACATTGAAAATATAAGTTGTATCAAACATTTTGTTTATTAAGTTATAATTTATTTTTGGAAAGAGAGCTCTTTGCATTGCAAGAAATGAGCTATGCTCAAATAAAAAAGGAAGTTCATTGTTATTTGTAGGAGTTAAATTATTATAAAGAATAAAATTGAAAACTTGGAAATTGTAAATCATTTAGAATGTATTCTTAGTAAATATGAAAATGTAGTATAGTTGCTTTTGTTTTCTTTGAATGAATGATTGTAGTTGAAATCAAAGAATGCACTAATTCATAATAACTTATCTTGTTGAAAAATTTCATTCTTTTTTAGGAAAGGAAAACAATGATACTTGGAAATAGATTAAGTTCATTTCTTCATTTGTGTTTGGAAACAATTTTGTTGATAAAGTAATCTTCTAGTTGTTTCGTTGTACCCTATTGAAATAGAAAATCTTTAAATTTAGTAATTTAAGGCATGGAATGAAGAAATGGTTTAACTTGTCAACTAGATACTTTAGGCATATAAATTCAAGCTAAGGATAAACTCGGGAAACACCCTAGTAAAACTTGTTTTGGAAACATTGTTGTAATGCCCTATTGACGTTGCTCAGTTCAAACTTCAGCGACCGTGTTGCTAAGAGTTGAATGCCATTGTGATTCCGTTGATCATTAGTTGTATTTTCCTTGTCACAGAGAACAATTAACATTCTCCCTCTTCGTCATGTCTTCTTGTGTCGCGTCGATGTTTTCTTTTGCTAGCCCCCGCAACATCCTTTACGATTGTCTTATTAAAGGAACATTGTGTTCTCGAATTATCGATCTTGTATGTCGGTCATTGTTAATATGATTAATAATTATTTTAATTTTTAATAATAATAATAATAAACAAAATAATAATATTACTATTTTAATTATCGTTCGATGATTACATCATTTATTTATTGTCGATTGTTATCAATTTTATTGTTAATTATTGATAAGCAATTTTATTGTTTTTTTGGTCACTTCGCAGACCGACCCTCGTTTCGTGTAAAGAAGAGGGTCCCCTGTTGTGATGTCATGGTTGGTCATTTTCCTGTGTTCTTTTTGAAACTTCTACCACTAGTTTCCTCCTTGGTCGACTAGGATTACTTGTGTACTTGTTTTATTTGTCTAATTTAAGATGAATTGATATTTCTACCATCTTGGCCAACCAAGCCTCCTCTTGTGCCTTGTTTTTAATTTTTTTTATGATAATTTTTGATGATTTCACCCACTTTGGCCATTTTTGTTAGCGCCCCACCATTTAATCCACCTCCAGGCTACATGCGCCACTTTTTTTTTTATGACCTATTCGTCCTTCATGTAAATGTGTTTTACTTTGAAATTTGGTCACTGCCTCTCCCTCATTTATTGTTTCACCAAATTTTTCTCAGAAAACTATGGTGGATCTGCAAATGATGGCTTTGACCTTGCCAATTGCTAGGTATTGATTGTTTTTTTAACTTATTTCATCTTTCCGGTCATTTCTCACTCTTTTGCTTTCATTCCTCCTTGGGAGCTACAAATTGAAATTAAGAAATTATTTTCTCATGTGATGCCTGCAACTTCAGCTGATAAAAATGTGTGTGTCCCTTGTGTTTCAATGTATGTTCTTTCCTTGCTCTAGTAGCTAGCCGCGTGGGCTACCCTGGAAGGGATCATTTGTTGGTTTCGAGGACTAAACGAACAAATAAAGTGTGGGCCATGTGGACTACTTGGATGAGGATATCTGCCAATACGTGGTCTGTGGGAAATGACATTTAAAAGCAGGCATGTTAAGTCTAAAATTGCAATATTTTGCTACCCTTTTTTAATATCTTGAAATGAATGGTAGCATTCCTTCCTGTAATGGCGTCTTGAAATGGTTTTTTTTGTGGTTGGTTATTGATCTCCGTGAGTATATTGTTTTCCCTATGTTTCCTTTTTCTGAATCACTATTTTTTGAGTGACTGAGTTGCAAAGAATAAAAGGGGGATTTCACCTTTTCTTTAATCTATCACATTACTGGTTGTGAGTAGTATATTACGGCTGGAAATTTTCCTGCAATCACCCCCATAGGAGAAGCGGTAATGGGTAAACGTTTTTGGACACCCCCCTATTCATTGTCATACTTTTGTGTTTTTCTATGAATCCATGTTTTTAGAATGGTTTAATTACTCTTATTTTTTGTTCTTTTTGAGATTTGAGTCTATTAAAGATTTTTCTGCCTAGTGGAATGATTGTAAATTCTTTTACATTTCAATGAAATTGAAATCTTTACCTGTAGCAATGAATGGGTTTGAAATACCTTTTCAAGCATTCTCTTATAATAGAGATATTATTTCTTTTGCCTTTTGGCTTCAAACTAGTTAACGCAAAAATTAAAATAAAAAGAGAAATTAATGGGCTCAATGGGTGAATCCATTCAAAGGATTGTGCATAGGATGTTTTGTTAAAATAGATCCCTGAAATCTAAAAGAAGGAAATGGTTTTTTTAACTTAGAGATAATAACACCTTAGGGATATAGGGTCTTGGAACTTGTTTTCTTCTGAGTATAAATATATTTTATTATTGGCTATGTTTTCTCTCGTTGTGGATGTCATATTTGAAGACTGTTAAGAATTTTAATCTTTCTTAAAGACCGTTGGAGTGTAAATAACTTATAGATGTAATCGCTTTGTCAATAGTCGTATGGGTAAGCATGAATACCTTCTTCTTCATTTAACTTCTAGAAATTGATAACCTTGTGATCTTGAAAAGTTCTTCAATCTATGAATTTTTTTCTGTCTGCTACCAAGGATGAGAATCTGTTTTACCCTGTTGAGTGGTTACACTATATATACTTAAATGTACCATGCCCATAGACGGGTGCAGTGAATGAATTTTGATAACGCTAGGATGTTAAGTTATCTCACAAAAATAGAATTGGTTGATGGCTCTGAATGTAGAGGTTTGGTTGCGCGATTGATTGTCCTCTCTTTGATTGTTTCATGTGGAGCCATGAGCTCGTTAAACATGGTTAGTTGTTTTCAAACAACTCAAAGGGGCTAGGAAGTAATGTTCCATTTTATAATTTGTTGAAACCATTAAGTTAAAAACTTAATCTTTCTGATTCAGGTATTGCAATTGGATTATTTTATTATATAAATACAATTATGGCCTATGTCGAAAAGTGTTAAAAATTATTAATGACATTTGGGAATTAATTTTCCTTTATATTATTTATATGAGTTGACGATTATGATGGGATTTGTTGTTGATATTAATGGATTTTTGTGACTCTTTTAAATGCATTTGATGAGTGGTTTCGATTATGTTAAAGGGTATTACTTTAAAGAGATCCTGTAAGGAGGAGGTGGTAAACTTATTGTTTAAGACTAAAACCGTGGACTATTTCTTTTAGAGGATTACGAACCCATATTGCTAGGAAACCTTCCTCCCTGGAAGGATTGAATAACCTTTTTGTTTGTTTTAAATCTTTGATCATAACTAGTATGATTGGACTTCTCTAGGAATTTTGAGATGGATGGATTGAATATTAGATCTCAATCATGTAATCCATAGGATTACATCATTGAAATCTCAATCCTCTTGACCTTTTGTTCCTAGCCAATAAGGTCTTGCCTTGATTATTTGAAATATCGTTCTTAATAGAATAATTTGCTTCCTTCTTGTTGGCTGGTGGAAAATTTTTATCTTGTGTGAAAAAATTTGATTAGTGGTTTATGTTGTGATCCATTGTTGAAATATAACATTCCTTTCATGATATTGTTAAATGTTAACTTACTTTGTTTCAATGGGTAGCCTTATCATCCCCAGTTCTCGTGAACTGACTCAAGTTAATAGTTTTTCAGATGGCTTTTGCGAGTAGATAAAGGAAAGATTTGCAAAGGTTTCATCAGTTTGATTTATGAAGTTCCTTGTACGAATGTTTAATGTACTGTAAATCTTACATTATTTTTTTAAGGGAGTTTGGAAGGCCTCTTTCCTTGGATTTTTCTACATTTGTGAATTAAAGTTGTCTCCTCCTTTTGCAAAAAAAAAACTTGTAAACATTATTGTGAGGAATAAAATTCAATCACCAGCTTGTTATGAGTATTATTTTGTGATATTATTTCAGTCATGAAAATGTTGTAGTGTGGCTTTACAAATTTTGTTACTTTCTTGTCCTCAGTTAAAGTTCACTCGAATCTTTTAGCACCCTTGGGTTGTGTTCTATATGGAATAGAAATTTTATACTCTATTTAGTTTTGTCGATAAGTAACTGTAAATTATTCCTTCAAGTCATAAAACTATCTTGTATAATCACCCTCCTTGGTCCCGACATCGTGCAATTCTAGGTTTATTGTTTTAGTGGGTTGGCAATCCTTTTTCTAAAGTAGATAAAAAAATAAGATAAAATGAATATGTAGATGAATAAATAAATAAGATAATAATGAAGTTGTATTTTTGTAGATAAATTTAAGAGTCCTTAATTGGAAAGAAAGGAGTTTTCTACCGGTGTAAAAGAATCTACCCTTGTTAAAATTAAACTACGGATTAAACTTTATCCTCATTGTTGTGAAACATTAAGTAATTTTTAAAAGTAAGAACATTATTGGATTTAGGGGATGTAGTTAGATCTTAGTTAGTAGGGGAGTTTGATTAAGAACACCTTAAGTCTTGTGCTTCCATTTTGGGAACACCATGTGTATCCTTTTTCGAACTTAATCAAGAGATTTCTAAATTCATATTTTACCCAAATCCATTAGAACTCTTAAGTCTCATTAAAAGACCAGTTAATAACTAAAGAGATCATGATGAAATAAATTTACCTTCTGACTCTAACCGTTGCCATAGTACTTTGTAACCATATCTTAAGTAATGATAAAAAAATTATCCTTGCATAAAGGGGATTGTCATTCTGAACCTAAAACAGTACCTCCTTCAATTGGAACTTACACTCGTCTCCTTTTACAATGGAGGTTGAAACAAGGATTCTTGTAGCTTGTGGTTGTTTAGATAACCTTGTGGGATTTGGTTCACCCCACCCCTTGTAGTGTTAATCTAATAACTAATTAAACAAATAATTGTCAAAGTAAAGATGATCCTCTTTTGAAAATTTTTATCTAAGCCTTATGTCTCTAGTATAAAAGAAAGGAATCTAACCTTTTAAGAAGGATTATACGGTTCATAACCTAAATCTCCTAGAACGTAAGTTAAATTTTGAAGGGTGTGTTTAGTAAAATAAATAACCTTAAGAATATTTTCATCGTGGATGTCCTGAACTATAACTATGTATTATGGTTAGTCTTTTATGTTGTGCCTCATTGAGGAGAAAAGTGAAATATCCTTGATGGGTGTTGAATGTTTCCTTGTTGTCTAAGTGGTCATCATTGTGTCAAGATATGCGAAGGGTTAGTTGTATCCATTATGACCACCTGTTGTGTCGTTCTTTACTTCAAATAAGTCAAAAAAATTTATCTTGTACTTTTCTATGTTGTCTTATGTGTCTGTAATAGTTGGCATTACAATTGTAGAATTGATGGTTAATTTTTCAAAAAATAGGACCACCACCCTATGTACAGCAGTGGTCTCCATACCACCAGCCTGATCAGAGTAGTGGTCTCTGAAATACCACCTAGACAAGGCGATGGTTTACAAATCGTCACCCAGGTAGGGAAGCGGTCATAGGACCGCCAATCTGCTTTGGGAGGAGTTTCTTCATTTTCAGAGAAATGGTAAAATCCACGACTCTATAAATTTAAACTTGATTTAACAAAAATCCAAGCCAATAAAATGTAAAAAGGAAACCACTAGAAAACCATAAGGGAATAATTTATTATTTAAGAATGTAAATATTAGAATGAACTTTTAAATGCATCAAATATCATATATTAATTGGAAAGAGGGTTTTTCCCAAATAGAGAACTCAAAAATGGAATTAACTAAATAACTACTCCAAATTTAGAGTAGAAATATCTACGATCCTCAAATCAAAGATATTGCTTTAATAAATCCCTAAATTAAGCTAAATTAGCCTAGATCCAAATGAATCCCTCCATGGATTTCCTCCTAGCTTTCATGGCTTCCACTCCTCCAACCTATAAATCAAAGAAAAGAAAAGAGACCAAATGAGGAGGCTAGGGCAAAGAAAAAGGTTTAATAAAATTTCATAAGGATAGTTAGGGTTAGTTTGGAACCCTAGGATCTAATGGCCACAATTGATTTAATCCAAGGGTTAAGAATCAATCCTACAATTGTTAGGTGAGAATATATTATGGGATTTTAAATAATTCAAGTGTATGTGAAAATGGGTGAATGGGGCCACTTAGTACCCTAGTGTATTAAGTTAAAAATGTAACTCTCCTAGTGTGTTTTAGTAAATGTTTCAATGGGCATCAAGGTTAATAATTTAAAGGGACTAAGGTAACTAAGGGTAAGGATATAATAAATGTGGGATAAATGTTATTTTGTGAAAAATATTTTTAGTGAAACTCAATAAATGTCAAATTTAAGATTTAAAATTCCCTATAACGGTTAAATGAACGTCAAATTTAACGCCAAATATAAAATTTCAAAATCAAAAAATCACATCGAGTATTGTGCTCCCATTCTAGAACAAACTATCAAAATAATAAGAAATAAATAAAATATTATAATTGATACTCAAATGAAAATCAAATTTGATTGAAATTTTCTTATAACAATTAAATGAATAGAAAAAATGCTAAAAATAAATAAATTACAATCACACCATCATATCCTACCCTTTAATACCAAATGTTATAAAATGCTATCAACATAATATCACTAAATATTAAATAATAGATGTATAACTAACATAAAAAATATATAATATTGGTTCTTATTCTAAAATTTTAATCAACCTAATTTAAATATTACCATGGATTTCAATTTTCACCTTCAAAAAGTATTCACTATGAAATTTCATTGAAAACTCTTGTTGAACACTCACTTTGTTCTCGAAAATTTTGCCACACGCATCAAGCATTGTGGTAAACTAATTTTCCATGGAATCCTTCAAACAAATTCAATGAGATATTTAAACTCTCAAATCTTCAAGCACTTCCTAGCTAGACTCCCAATCTTTAGAATGCCTCATATTGGAGGTTAACTTTTTATTTTTGGCCAATAGGCCTTTACAATTCAATATTCTTGGTAACCAATTTGTAATTGTCTTAGTCCCCTGTATTCTTTTTAATCAAAAAGCCTGTCTTCCCGTAGCAAATTTTTTTTTTTTTTTTAATAAAAATAATTTTTTTTATGAAACCAACAAATTAATTTTCATAAATACTAAACGTTTCAACTTCAATTGTCTGAAAATGGTTTTAAATTTTCTCGAGATACTTAAACAATTCTTATTTAAATTGATTAATAACTGATTATAGATTCACTTTTGGGTGTTTTGAAACCCCGTTGTTTTGAGTTTCTTTCAAAAGATCAATTTTTCTATTTAATTCAAGTTTCGTGATGAATAGAATAATTGCAAAGGAACCATAAATTTGATCTTATTATTCTCTAATAATCACATTGACTAATAGTTTCATTACATTTTTGTTAAGATTTTATTGTTTAGTGGCACTTGGATCAATTTATCTACATTATAGTATTGGTCCTCAAAAAATCCATTTAAAAAAATTAGGCCTAGAAATTCTATAATATGACCAAGCAATTACAATTATCCAATTGAATTTTTCAACCAAGAAGACAAATATTATAAGTGACACTCAAATGAACATCAACTTTAAGATTCAAATTTCAATATAATGGTTAAACAAACATCTAATTATAGAACATTGGTTAATGTTTAAAGCGAGAAGAAAAATATTTTGAGTGACACTCAAATAAATGTCAATTTTAAGATTTTAAATGCCCTATAACAGCTTAAACGAACGTCAAATTTAACGCCAAATATAAAACTTTCAAAATTAAAAAATCGCATCGAGTATTGTGCTCCCATTCTAGAACAACTATAGCAATAATAAGGAAGAAGTTAAATATTATAAGTGATACTCAAATGAACATCAAATTTACGGTTGAATTTTTCATATAACAATTAAATGAACAAAAAATGCCAAAAAATAAATAAAAAAATACAATCACACCATTATATCCTACCCTTTAATACCATTATAAAATGCTATCAACATAATAAAACGTAATATTAAATAATACATGTATAACTAACATAAAAAATAACGGTTCTTATTTTAAAACTTTAATCAACCTAATTTAAATATTACCATGGATTTCACCTTAAAAAAATTATTCACTGTGTAGTTTCATCGAAACTCTACTTGAACACTCACTTTTTCTCAAGAATTTTGCCACATACATCCAACATTGTGGTAAATTAATTTTCCATGGAATCCTTCAAACACATTCAATGAGATCTTTAAACTCTCATATCTTCAAAGAATTTCCTAGCTAGACTCCCAATCTTTAGAATGCCCCAAATTGGAGGTTTACATTTTATTTTTGGCCAATAGGCCTTTACAATTCAATATTCTCAGTAACCACTTTGTAATAGTCTTAGTCCCCTGTATTATTTTTAATAAAAACAATCTTCCCACTATTTTTTTTCTATTATTTTAGTAAAAATAATATTTTTTATGAAGGCAACAAGTTAATTTTCATAAATACTAAACGTTTCAACATCAATGATCTGAAAACGGTTTTAAAATTTTTGAGATACTTAAATAATTCGTATTTAAATTGATTAATAACTTATAATGGATTCACTTTTGGGTGTTTTGAAACCCCGCAATTTTGAGTTTCTTTCGAAAGATCAATTTTTATATTTAATTCAAGTTTCTATGATTAATAGAATAATTCCAAAGGAACCATAAATATGATCTTATTATTCTCCAATAATCACAAGCTGATTTTTAAATTAATATCAATTTGATTTATAAGCTAAAAATAGATTGTACATTCATTTTTGTCTGTTGTGGATAATTTGTCTATAAATTCAATATAAACCGAATTAACTATAAATTGCCTTGCTTAGTCACTTATTCATACCATTGTACTAAATTTTAAAAGGATAACAAACAACAATAAAAAATAAAATAAAATCCACTAGATTGATAACGGAGTTCATCCGAATGGGCTACGTCTCCAAATTCACTTAATCATGAATCAATCTATTTAATGTCCAATGAAGAAACTTTTAACCTCCAATAATGACAAATAGATCATAATACATGTGTTTAGAACTTAAAACAAATTTGCAGACTATGATCACCTATCAGATTTTGTCTATAAGTTCACATGTGTCTCTTAAGGCTCTCCAAAGTGCCTTTTCTGTGCAATTGTGTCCAAAAAATACCTACACCAAGATTTTTACAAGATTTCATCAAAAAACAAAGACATTATTATCTTCATTTAATTATACTGAGCAATTTTTCTATTTACACCAAAATCCAATTCTGGCCCTAGGTGCTCCAAAAATGGCGTTTTAGGTAAACTTCCTATTCTTCCTTATACATAGGCCAGAAAACATTATCTTTAAGTATTAGAAATCTCATCATATACCTATTTGATCCCTTATGGCTCATTGAAGAGCTGGCAATTTTGTTTCCCCAAGGTGCGGGATCAACTCCCTCTCACCTCCTTTTGCGTCGGGTGGTATGCATTTTAGTTGGTCATATCCCACATTGTTCACATGGAGAGAGGATCGGGAGTTTAAATTAGAAAGGCCCACCATTAGATGTGTGGTTGCAGTCACACCTTGGCATCTTGTTCAGCCACGTAACTTTGGTGAGCTTTGCATTGGTTTTATCACCAATGTTGTGCCAAGAAGAGTATGAAGTCAAAGTAGGTAAAGCGTGGCAAGCTAATCCACCACATTATGCTTAGAATAGGGCGTTGAGTTGTACTTTGTTCAATCTTCCCAATCCGATGGGCTGAGCTATCTAGAATTTGGGCAAAGTGTTGTGGGAAGTGGTTGAACAACTCGGTATGCACACTGAGTTCGTTGTAGGTATAGTCAAATGGTCGAGAGTTGATCACTCCACTGAGTTACCAAGTAACTCGGTCCATATACCCGTATCTTAATCATCATCTTGCTTTGAGCTATACCTACAATGCAATACAATATAGAACCTTGAAATATTCCCACATGTAATGGATACAGACATATAGTGTATTATATAATGAAATTTGAGACAATGTAAATATGAAGAAAAGGAAGCAAAGACACCCATTGTAGTGCCCACTCCTCTTTGATGTTGATCTTACTAGGATTTTTCTTACTTTGAATTGGAGACTGGACTTTGTAATCATACTTTATCATTAGACATTGATAGATGTATATTATTATATTTGATTAGTATTTTTGATAGAAATTATAGATATTTTGATTACGAATATGTTGTGACTCATGGTATGAATTATATGCATGGATTGATATTTTAGTAGCAATGTTGATCTAGAGTGACTACCTTCTAAATATATATGAACACGTTGGATTTTGATACATATATTTTGTTAGACAACCCACCTAGTCTTTTGATCTAATTTTTTTCAATGAAATGAAAGAATTCAAATATATTGAAATTGTAAACAATTTGTAAAATTATTTGATGTTAGTTATGGTTTAGTTGTGTTAATTGATGATGTGAATTGATATGTATATGTCTATTTTATTATGCTGATGTCATTGATATGGCCATGAGGCTAGAGAGGTATTGTTTTGATTTTACAAGAAATTCTAACACAACAAAAAAGGAGATAGGAGACCAACAATGAAATAATTTTGGGTATTGACAACAAGTCACCTTGACAACTAGTGTTTATGTATGTTGTTATGTTGTTAATAAATTGTTAGGATGTCCCCATTGTGGGGTAGCCTCAAATATGATCTTAGGTAAATGTGTTGTTTCCCTTTTCATTTTAATTATTTTGTGAGAATGTGATTTATTTTCGAAGTGTGAATCACTTTATTAGTGTTAGTTAGTGTTCTCTTAGTTAAGTTGATTAACCTTGATTAATTCCTATAATGTGGAATGTGACCAAAGGGTGTATTTAATGTTGGTAGATTGTCATTAATTTTATGTTGGATTTGAAAGGATTTTATTGGTTTTAAGTGTTGTGTACTCAACCTTACATGTCAAATTCGGATTTGGGCTTTTAGGCTATTTTTAGAGGTTTGTGGGATAAGTTAAGCTTGTCTCACACCTCTTAAAGTCACCCACCCACTATGCCTATGACATAAGGGGCTTATTTTAGGCCGTTTTTATGTGTTTTAAAGGACAAAAATATAAATTAATTGCACTTTTCTTACAAGAATCTTTAATTGTTTCCTTTAGAGGTGTGGGTAAGAGATTATGTGGGTAAGAGGCTTGTCGTTTCCTCAACCACCAATTTATTGAGCTTTGGGTTTGGGGTTTTACCATGTGATGTGGAGTTGAGGAAAAGTGATGTGGAATCCTACATGGAGCCACCTCACCCTCCTCTTCTACTTTTCTATTTTTTCAAGGTTTTTGTTGATTTGGCGAAGGGGCGGGGGGGCTTATTTACTCTCTTACATTTCGGAGGAGTCTTTTTGGAGTGTTTGTTGGGAGTTTTGGAGATTTTAGTGCTTGTAGTTGACTTGGAAAGGCTTGGAGCTTGGGCTTGTGATTGGATACTCTTGCAATGGAAAGGTAGGAACTTTACCCATGTATTTTAATTCTATTCTTATTGTGCAATTAGTTGTAAATAGATTATTGTTGTATGTTTTTGGTATTTTGAATAGAATGGCCTTTAGGTTTTTAGGAGAAAGAAAATGGGGATATTTTGGAGGGAGGTATAAGAGTATTGTTGCATATCAAGGGAGGGAGTTGGGTTGGGTGTCCCACCTTGTGTAGATAAGTGAAAATTGTGCTTAATATCATGTACATGTCTTATTAAGGGAGTAATAAGAGTTGAGGGAGGCATAAGAAGTTTTGAGGGAGGTATAACAGTTTTGAGGGAGGCATGAGAGTCTTGTTGGGTTGTGATTTGAGTTTCTTGAAGGCTTTAAGGTGGGAACTCAACCCCTTTGGGAGGCATAAATGAATCCCGTGTTTCTTTTATCTCTCTTGGATTGATATTGAGCCCTTGTGTTTTGGAGAATAGTATGTGTAGTGCCCATTCCTCTTCGACACTTATTATATTTTGATTTCGATTACTGTTGACTATATACATGGGTATTATTGTATCATTTTGGTTTAGAATGATTTTAAATGATAGAGATATTCGGATTATTGATGGATTGTGATTCATCGTATGATTTGTGTGGATTTTTAGAGACATGGAGAGACATTTTATATTGAGAATGATGATGCATTGTTAGCATATATATTTACAGACATTCGTAATTCTCATCATGTTGACTATGATTTAAAATTTGAACTAATCTCAAGATCTTATTGATATTGATGAAATGGTAGAATTGAGATGTTGTTGGAAATCTAAACACATGATAGTATTGTAGTTTATATGATGATTTAGTTATATGAGGATTTCTATTGATGGATGTGCATATATTTATCTTTGATGTATTTGATGTGACCATGAGGTTGAAGGAGGTATTGTGTGATTTTGTAGGTAATTAAATCTGTTGGTATCCAAAGTTGTTCTCCTTTTCAATCTGAGTAACAACATAGACTCGACAGGGAGCTTAGAGGAAGATAGATCATAGTGTGTCGTTTTGTAGCTGAGGATGAGATCTAACTGGCCCTTTGTTACTCATATTTTTGGAGAGATGGATAGCACCTTTAAGAGGATTTGACCTATCCTCACCGCTTTATGCCATGCCTCTTCGACCAGTATGAGAGGACCCTTCTTACCGTAACCTCTGTTTGACGAAGGAGATGGAGCTATCCTTCTTTTGCACAAATTCTATGAAGAGAACCTTGGGAAAATGCGGTCAATACTCCATGATTTAACTCTAAGAGTTGTCACTTCTAAATGATGGAGATACTTTCAATACTGAGGTTAAGGTTATTGAAGACATTAAGAAATCTTGATTGTTCTACATATTTTAGTAAGTGGATTTGGTTCCTTTGTTGATATACAGGGAAAACAGGGGTAGTTCGGGATGGATCAATGGTTTTTGAATGATTTTGGTGGGAGATGAAGCAGGATAAAGTTGATTATACCATATCTTGAAGGGACTTCACAATAATGAACAACTCAACAACAGAAAGCTTCATAACAATTAAGATGTTCCTTCAACTAGAAGGTGTGCTTTAGTGGAGGCCCAGATCAACATGTTTTCACATAATCTTTGAGACTCCAACACAAAAGATCAAATTGAAAGACTCAATTAAACACAAAATTCTCTGATCAATCATGCCTAAGGTACACCCGAAGACTTACAAACAATCTTTATCAACAAATGATATATAATTGATTTTAAATTGTTTATCTCATCCAAGATTAAGGCTCTTCTTGAAATGAAATTACAAATACCACTAAATTTTCACAGGGACAAGATCTTGTGTGATTTCAAAAATATTTCATTATAAGATTGCAATAAGAATGAAAGAAACTATTTGCAGACATTTTGAAAATAAAGCAGACACAAATTTCTAGAGATTAGACACAAATTAATTTCAAAATTGCTTAGATTCATCAGCAGGGGAAAGCTTCCAAAGAAATCTTAGTGTTCGTCAATGGCTATACATATGCAACCAACTTGACACGATAGAACATCTAACATAGAAGAAAATAACATGTTATCTCAGCTATGGTCTCTCATGAAGATGGATCTCTCAAATTTTACTCTTAAAAATTCAACCTCTGACCATTTGCAAGAGTAATCTCATTACATTTATACATTTTTATCACATAGTTTTCCCCCCAAAAGAGAAGAATTTTCGAGGTACCTTTGCTTGTTACCAATTTGTTTCAGACAACGACATTTAACAAATTCAGATCCGAAATCTACTAGGTGGATCAATAGTGAACTGATCATGTTTCTAGGGCCCTTGACTAATGACTAGGATGCCATGCCATAACTTTTTGGGAGTCCTTTAAGAATTCTAATTTTTTCATGAGAGAAATCCCATTTTTAATCATTTTCTAGAGACTTTGCATAGTTGGATATGACAGGTAATATTTTTTTCTCTCAAGGCAACACCTTTTTCATCTTTTGCGCCTACACTTTCATCATTTCATCCTTTTTCCCTCTTTTTCCTCTGCAGTTTCTACCCCACATCCATTTCCTTTGGTAATTCTCATTTTTGCGAGTTCTTGAGTAATTCCCACTTTAAAATATCGACCTTAACAATCCTTGGACTCACAATTTAAGTTTCAAATCCATTCAATGGCACCTTACAGACAGAGATGACAAATAATTTCATCAAAGAACGATGAAAAATAGTGTGTATTCGCGTCTCTAGGAGTCTTGGAGAAAAAATGGCGGAAAAAATAAGTGAAATGCACAACAACCATTGATTTTGCCCCTTTTCCACTTTATATCACAGTCGTCCACATGTTTCCTTAGTGCAACTGCAAAGGAGAAGCACAGAGGCAAGTCCCAAACAAGCGCGAGCCTTCCACATACCCTGGGCCCAAGAAAAATGCCTTTCATCCTTTAAAAGGTCTCAGTGAAAAATGGAGCCGGGGGAGCCTCCACGTGTCTCAATGGTTCATTTTGAGATGGTCCCCAAAATCAAAGACCCTAAAAGTATGCGGGCTCAATACGTGTCTCAGTCCAATAGAGTTTGTTAAAAAAGTTGAAGGTCAGTGGAAGGTGCCATGTTTCTATGGTCCAAGACATTTTTCTTTGATCGTTGAAAATTCCAAGTAAAGGGAAGAGTGAGTGGAAACCTCCAAGTGTCCTCTTGGCACTTCTTCAAAATAAAACTTAGTGGCCGGTCCACAAACATGTGCATCACTCCACGTGTCCCAGGCCTTTAGAAAGTTGCTCAAAAATTCTAAGTATGGGAAGACCTGGGGAAGCCTCCACGTGTCTTCATGGCACAACTTTGAGATGGTTCCCAAGAGCGGAGACCCTGAACAAGCACGAGATCACCACGTGTCCTAGGCCTTATAAAATTACTTTGAAAAGTATAATTACAAAGCGGAGATGACAAAAGCCTCCACATGTCTCCCTATCACAATTGTTAAGGTGGGACCCTAAGGTGGATCCTCAAATGATCGTCATCCCTCCATGTGTCCATGGCCTACCAAAACTATACCGGCCATATAAAAAAATTGTTTATGTTTTGGAAAAGCAACGGAATCCTGCATGTGTCCCCCCGACGTAACTCCAAGGCCAAACCAAAAGGTGAATTTTCAAATGAGCGTTGTTCCTCCACGTGGACAAGTTTTGGGTTGAAGCGAGCCTTAGAGTTTTTAAAGTTCCCCCGATCCGCATCCAACCAAAAAGGTCCACATTTACACTGATGCAGAGATGTAAATTTGATGGGGAAAACTCACCCGTCAAACCGTAAAATGTAGGAAAACCACCATTTGAGCCGAAAATGAATCTTTCTTCAAGGACAGAGAATTTGGAAATGTTATAAGGCTCAAATATGATCCTCCAACCTACACCCAATCATGTTTCCTTACGTATTTGGGAAAAAAATGACAGGGACAAAAACATGTGACTATGTAAAACAGAAGGAAAGGAACAACCTGAGTTTTATGCCCAATTTACAGACTCCTTCAGATGGACAGAGAAACAAAAAAAAAAAAATTGGACCTTTAAATGATCCTTGACCAAGGAAGGGATTGATAATGGCAACCAAATGGAGGATAGAGTATTTAAGCACCAACAAGGGGAGATAGAAAACATGATAGAGGCGGAAAAACTAAAGAATTTTAATGACATCTGGGACGAGACTAATTTAAGCACCAACATCGGCTTTGACTCGGGGATGGGCACTCTCTGTGAGTTCCATAAGAACAAATAGCAGACCAAGTGCCAAACAGACCATTGGGGAATGGAGTCAAAGAATAAGCTTGCAGAGTATAACAACCACAACCATCTTCCAAAAAATGAACCGAGAAACTAGCAAAACTAGGTCACCAAGGACCAGAATGAACCAAAACACAAAAGTAAATGAGAACAAAGAACTATACATTATATAAATGGAGTATACCTTGATTATGAGAAATCAATCAAGGAAATGCTTCAAATTTTTGCCATTAATAAGAAATTCAAGTAGTTCCCTGTCTAAGTCTTTTAGGAAGAAAGTCTTTTCACCAATTTGAATATCAATTGAATAAGGTCCCATCCACAATGGATCAAATTTACCATGCTTTCCCTTATATTCATGCCTATTATCCCATAAAAGCACAAGATCCCAAATTTTAAAAGATCTGGGTGTCACCTTTTTGTCAAATAGCATCTTCAAATTTTCTCTAAACTTCACATGCCATTGATGGGATGCCCTTATTCCTTCATCCAACCCAATAATATGATTGATTCGAGCATCATATGGACTAAATTCTTGGTCTTAAATTTGTTGAACAAACTGAAATGAAGACAATTTCAAATGGAGGGGCAGCAAAGATTGAGTTCCATATACTAATTCAAATGTGTTTTTTCCGATAGCTCTTTTGACAGTGATTCTATTAGCCCAAACAAAAAACTTCAGTTTCTCACCCCACTTCTTTTTTTTCAGCTCCAAGGTTCTTCTAATGATCTTTAACAAGTTTTTATTATTGGACTCAACTTGTCCATTTCCTTGGGGATTGTAGTTAGATGTATATATCAAATTGATCCCATACTCTTTGTACATTGAAACCAAAGGTTTGGCTCTGAAACTCATGGCATTATCAACAAAATTTTATTTGGCACTCCAAATCTTCATATGATTTGATTCAACATGAAGTCCATAATAACTTGGTGTGTTGCCTTCTTGGTGGGAATTGCTTCCACCCACTTAGTGAAATAATAAGTGGTTACAAGAATCCATTTATGACCATAACTGGAAGGATCTAAAATTTCCCCAATGAAATCCATTCCCCATTGTCTAAATGGGGCTTCAACTAACACAAGTTGCAAAGGGAGGGAGCCTAAAGCCTTCATTCTTCCAGAGAAACGATGACAAATTTCACATTTCCTAACCAATAGAGTTGTATCCTTGAAGAGAGTTGGCCACCAATAACCAGCCCTTAAGATTTTATGTGTTGTAACTCTTCCATAAAAATCCCCCCCACAGAATTCTCCACACGGAAATTAGAAATTATTTTCAGGGCCTCATCTTTAGTAATGCATCTCAAGAGCACTCCCTCGGGGTTCTTCCAAGCTAACCCAAAATCAGTAATGACATACTTTTGAGAGGCTAACTTAAGAGTTCTCTTTTGATTTTTACCCAAATATTTAGGGCAGCATATATGTTTGAGGTAAAATATTATATCTTTATATCATTTAGAACTTACCAAATTTTCAAGGACATCCACCCTTTCTCCTTCTACTTCATTCACCTCAATAGTTTGCAAGGTTGATCTCAGCCATAAGCTTAGCTAGGCCCAAACCTCTTACCAATTTCATGGTTTGGATATCCATGTCATACTCCTGTAACTTGTTCACCCATCTATATCTTTTACTTGAGACCTCCATCTCTGATAAGATGTCTTTCACCATGGTGTGGGGAATATAATAAACAACTTTAGAAATCAAGATGTAGGGTTTGAAAACCTTTGTTTCTTTCACCAAGGAAAATGCTTGCTTCTCCATGATGGTGTATTTCAACTCAGCTCCCTACAATGCCTTACTGAAAAAGGAAATTGGTCTCTCATCCCCTTCATCATCCTTCTGTAACAAAATAGATGCAATGGTGTTTTCTGAAGCAAAAGAAAACACTTGAAAAGGCTTCTTGTAATTTGGGGCTGCCAAAATAGGGGCATGCTTTAGTGCTTCTTTGATCCCATTAAAAGATTGAATGGAAACTTCTTCCCAATTGATAACTTAGTGCTTCTTCAGCATGCTAGTAATGGGGATGGTCAGCTTAGCAAAGTTAGACACAAATCTTCTAATAAAGTTTATTTTTCCAAAGAAGGATTGAATTCCCTTCTTAGTTCTTAGAATTGGAACCTTGTTGATGGCTTCCACTCTCT
This sequence comes from Taxus wallichiana var. yunnanensis, assembly GCA_018340775.1. NCBI lineage: Eukaryota > Viridiplantae > Streptophyta > Pinopsida > Cupressales > Taxaceae > Taxus > Taxus wallichiana. Next base: position 984,750,957 of record CM031240.1, read on the forward strand.
CTGGATCTATCATTACCCCTTATTTTGATATAATGTGACTAAGAAACTTTTCCTTTTACACTCCAAAGTAGAACTTCTTGGGATTCAATGATATGCCATACTCTCTACACCTTATCAAAGCATTCTCTCCAAGTGTTGCAAGTGATAATTTCTATTTCTCGGAAAACACGGTTAAATCATCACGATAAACAACAATGAAATCATTGATATAACTAGAAAAGGCTACATCAATTTCTCTTTGGAAATTTTCTCCATCATTCATTAAGCCAAAATGAATCTTGACATAGACATAAGTTCCCAAAGAGTGGTAAAAGTAGTATTTATTCTTTCTAACTCCTTCACAACAACTTTATTATAGCTAGAGAAACCATCTAGAGTGGATAACAATTGAACCGAGTTACTAATTGTAGTGTATTCTCCATGTTTGGTAGAGGGTAATTGTCTTTCAATGATGCTTTATTCAAGTTCCTAAAGTCTACACATAGCCTTATGTCACCATTATTTTTCCTGATAGGAACTAGGTTTACAACCCAAGAAGAGTACCTTTTGGGCTTAATGATCCCTCCATCCCTTAACTTCTTCAGCTCTTCTTGCATCTTTAAAGAAAGAAGCGGATTGATGAGCGTTTGTTTTTACCTAAAGGCTATGCATTAGATTAAAGAGGAATCTCATGTTGGAACAAATCTTCCCTGTATGCCTTCAACTCAGAGTAACACCAAGCTAGGCAGTCTTGATATTTCTTTAGCAATTAAATATAGGACTGCTTCTCTTCCTTGCTGAGATTTCTTCCTAGCCAGATTTTACGTGGCTTTCCTTTGTACCTAGGTCATGCTCTTCCCCATATCTTCAAACCGACATACTTCTTTTAATAATGTAATCAACATTATCAAATTTTGACTCAAGATTCACCAAACCTCTAGGAATCGTGTTTTTCTTTAGTTGGATGATGTCTTTTGAATAAAGTTTCCTTTCCTTCAGTAACACACACCATTAGTTCCCAATCTATATTTTTGTCAGTAAACTCACCTTGGTTCTATAGAAACCATTTCACCTAGGCATCATCATCAAACACTTGCCAATTTTTAATGTTATCAGGGACAGATGGCCTTGTTAGTATTTCAACATCATACTCACAAAATGGAGGCATTATACAATTCCCAAATCGGATCCTAGCATTGCTAACTTTTTTGCAACAACATTAAACTTTCTATCATGGTGCACAATATTAAAATATTCAAACATTTCAATCAAATCCCAAACTACATGCTTGTATTGTTTCATTCTCTAATTTTTAGTAGCATACAATTTTCTAATTTTCTTGATAATCAATTTTGAATCCCCTTTGACAATGACATCCTTTATACCATATTTCCATGCAATTCTCAAGCCTAATAACAATTCTTCATATTCAACAATGTTGTTAGTGCATTCAAAGTTAAGTTTGAAAGAAAAGACAAACTCTTCTTGGCTTGGGAAATAAGAACAATGCCAGCACCATTTCCAAACTTGGAACATGCTCCATCAAATAACAAGGTCCAAGGTAAACCCACTTGTTCAAGACATTTGCACTGATCAATCTTGTGCTCCTTGCCATCAGCAAACCCCACAAAGTTATCTGCATCTACATCAGCATATAACACTTCATAAGAAGCATTATTTGGATCTTCAATGAGGTGCAAACATTTTCTTCTCTCCATACATCTTTACAAGGCTCCCTTCAATTGGAATGGTGGCAAAAGACATATCCATATAAACACTTCCACCAACACTTGTAACCCACTTTCTTGATAATAGCATGCCCCATTTTGCAAGGCAATCAACAATGACAACATCAAGTTTTAGGTTCTTACCCGATAAGTTGCAAGTTGTACCACTAAACCTTTCACACACCCTACAACTGGGACCTCTCTAGAATCCATTGCAGTACACTTACCATAAGTTGCTGTCACTTTAATGTTCAATTCATTCATGACTTCCAGAGGCATAACATTACATGATGCTCTAGAGTCAAACATACAATTGTGCAGCAGTCTGTCTTTAATAATCAGTGTTGTAAAAAATGGATCAACATTTAACTGAGACTCAACTAAAGATGTCCCTAAGTAAAATTTAGGTGGTTCACCTATCTCCTCTAATGCTGGTGGTTTTTCTAGGTATGTAATGGTTGAAGGGGAGTGTTTACATTATTTATATTTCTGCCTTAGGAACTCCTATCTTCCCCAATCCCAAATACTCAAAATCCCTCTTCTTATGCTTAGGAATCCTAAGCAGTTCCACAATTGGGACAGAAATCTTGATCTGACTCAAGACTTGGGCAATGTCATAGGGAATGTACTTGGGCAAAGTAACATTTGGAGAAAGGTTGACAAACTCATCAGATGGCACAAGGTTTTTAACATTTTGGGCATGGATGGGAACACCAATTCTACTTGAGACAACAGGGCCTTTTCTAGATGCATCTTTCTTTGGGGTCTCTTTTGGGACATTGGTGAGAATTGGGGTCTTTGGTTTGGCTTGAGGCCCTTCCCTTTGACAACTTTACTTCTTGTGTTATACTCTTTTTCTTGGGCCATAACAACATTCATTAGTAGTTGTCTATCCTCTTTTGATGGGATTAATCCATCGTACTTCTTAATCATTAGATCTCTTAGGTACTCAAAATAAATATTCGAAAGTTCAAATACTTGTATCATATCTATTTCTAAAGCATGAGAGGGAGGAAGAAGAGGTGCCTAGTGAATGCACTCCCAAAAACTTGTAGTAGTTCTTGCACTTATCACCTCAGTTGAAATTTCTCCTTACCGTGAGCTTTTAGAGAAGTCCACCATGCATGCATCATCATCATCTTCTTCAACTTCTTGATCTATTTCACATGTCGGGTGGGGTAAGAAGCATTTGTCACACCAATCGATTTGATTTGTCTATTCAACAACAACTCTGGAATTTAGAGGATTAGACACTACTCTATTCTACCTGGCTTGGGGTTTTCTAGCTCCAATGGGTATTTTACCTTTGTCATCAGACTGCTGATCATTTCTAGGATGATTCATAAGTCTGTCTTGTCCTTGTTGCCTATGCTGACCCTGAGAACCTTTTCCAATTATTTTCTCTTCCTTAGCTAGCTTGTAAGAGATTTTCTTGACATCCTCGGCCAAAGTCCTTACAAATTCCTCAAGATCCACAACCTTACTTGATTAAGGCTTCTCAGAGTTGATCAATTTAACACCCTCCCTCTTAGGAGGTTTTCCAACTGGTTTAATGTTGTTCTCAATTTTTAGAGCAATAGTAAAGGCCTTCCTCAAAGTCTCGGGGTTCTTATCCCTCAAATAGTAAGCATATTTCTTATCAAATGCATCTGAATACTTTATCAGGCATGGCTCATCACATGGCCTCAAATTAACAAGAAGTCTTCTCAATGTTTTGTTAAATCTAGTGTTGAAATCATGCACTGCTTCATTAGGATTATTTTTTATATTTTCAAATTTTGATAAAAGAAACCTAGGGTTTGTTTTATCACCGTATTGCATTCTAAAAGCATTCTTCATCTCTGTACAGGAGTCAATGGAATTATCTAGTAGAGATTTATACCACTCCCTTGTATCTTCTTCTAGAGTATGAATAAATAATTTAATGCATACATCCTCAAACTCTATTTTGAAATCCTCCATCATATTGACAAATATTTTGAAGTGTTGATCACCGTTATTGCATTATTTCCTTGAAACTTAGGCAATATGTTTCTTACATCCCGTGGCACATCATTTGGATAGCCAGCCATACCTCTAAAACTGATGGGACCAAAAATATTAACAAAAAATTGAGGTCTAGGTGGAGGCTGAGCCATATTATCTTGAGGAGGTGATCTTGGAGGAGAAATAGAATGATAAGGAGTGAGGGGTATGTGTGGTACAGGGATACAATTTTTAGAATGCATTCCCTATAAAGGCTTAATCTCTTAGAAAACTCTATTAGATTTTTAAGATACGGGGGTAGATTGAGAAGTAAATGTTTCAAATATAAATGATGGACCCTCTCTAGATGGAGAATTCCATTCAAGAAAGAGACTACCTGATTCATAAGCACTTGAGGAAGTAATGCAATCTTCAATCATAGGTTGATCAATATCAGCAATGGAGATCTCCTTTCTTGATGCTTCATCTCCAACATTCTTCCAAATTCTTCTTCCTTCCGAATTAGACTTTCCCAGCTCTTGAAACAACCTTCTACTAGGGTCCTTGCGGAATAAATATCTTCTTCCTTCCAAATTTGTAGATATTAATGACAAATATCACTTGATATATGTTAATATACTGGTATTTATAAAGAATTTAAACAACATAGAGTCGCTTACTACATATTTTCACCTTAGTTTGTGAAAATGCACTATGAAAGACCTATCAAATGTCTATAAATACTAGATTCATGCAAATATTACAAGATCTACTCTTCTTTTACCCAAATTTATCAATGATGATACAAATCTTAGTGCAATAACTGTATAAGCTAGAAATATTACACTTAGAACTCACAACTTTGAACAATTATTACAAATCTGAACAAATAATGATGTTTCAAAGTAATGTATTTGCACTTTAAAATATGTAAAAAGCATTACCAGGGTCTGTACATGTACACCTTTTTTCAAATACTTCAAAGAGTCCCCAGCAACAGTGCCATGAGGGTTGGTATCCAAAATTGTTCTCCTTTGCAAGACGAGAAGCAAAAAAGATTCAATAGGGAGCTTAGAGGCACATAGATCATAGTGTGTCATTTTGTAGCTGGAGATGAGATCTGACTAGCCATTTGTTACTCAGATTTGTGGAGAGATGCATAACACCTTTATGAGGATTTTAACTATCCTTACTGATTTAGGCCATTCCTTTTTTACCTTGGGGTGAGAGGACTCTTAGTGTAACCTTTGTTTGATGAAGGAGATGGATATATCCTTCTTTTGCAAAATTCTATGAAGAGAACCCTGGGAAAATACAGTCAATACTCCATGATTTAACTCTTAAGAGTTGTCACTTATAAACGATGGAGATATTTTCAACACAAGGCTAAGGTTACTAAAGACATTAAGAAATCCTAATGTCCATTTCCTTCCACGTGTCCATTACTTGCCAAAACTATACTGGCTGTATGAAAAATTTGTCTATGTCTGGGTAAAGCAGCGGAATCCTCCACATGTCCCCCCGGTACAACTCCAAGGCCAAACCAAAAGGTGAATTTTCAAATGAGTTCCATTCCTCCACGTGGAAATTTTTTGGGTTGAAGCGAGCCTTAAAGTTTTTAAATTTCCCGCCGAGTCGCATCGAACCAAAAAGGGCCACGTTTACACTAATGTAGAGATGTAAAGTTGACGGGGAAAACTCACCCGTCAAACCGTAAAAATGTAGGAAAACCACCATTTGAGCTCGGAAATGAATCTTTCTTCAAGGATAGAGAATTTGGAAATTTTATAAGGCTCAAATATAATCCTTTGAGCTACATCCAATCAAGTTTCCTCAGGTATTTGGGAAAAAAATGATAGGGAAAACAACACATAACTACAGAAAATGGAAGGAAAGGAACAACCTAAGTTTTACACCCAATTTACAGACTCCTTTAGATGGATAAAGAAATGGAAAAACAATTATGGACCTTTAAGTGATCCTTGACCAAGGAAGGGACTGATCATGGAAACCAAATGGAGGATAGAGTCTTTAAGCACCAACACGGGGAGATAGAAAACATGATAGAGGCCACAAAATGAGGAATTTCAATGACAAATGGGGCGAGACTAAGTTTTTTAGCACCAACAATATCACAAAATTCAACATGGGGTTAGGAGACCAACCATAACGGAATATTGGATGGATGTAATGATGGTCATCATGGAAACTTGTGTAATGTGCTATGTTTTTTATTTGTTTATTAGGGGTCCTCGTGGGGGGATGACCCCAAATGCGACCATGGGCTATGTGTGTAATTATTTACTTTTATTTTATTTATTATGGAGTATGTGATTTATTTTGTGATGTAATTGTTATCCAATTTTACGCACATGGAAAAATTGGAAAACAAGGCCTTATTACTATCAAATCACGATGTTGGTCCTGGGACCCACTTACAGTCATCGGTGAGATCACTCAATTTTTTTGGTATGCTAGCCATCGAGGAGTTTGATAAGCTTATCTCGCTCGGTCGAGCTAAAACAGTGTCAAATCGGGAATAAAGAGACAAGTCATCAAAGGAGTTCGTGCCTTGTCCTAACTCGGTCATAACTCAGATCACAAGCCTTAGACGAGTTCATGAGTAGGAAATGTAAGTTTGGTTGTCCAACTTTGGCTTGTCATAAAAGAGTCTCGATAGGAGCGGAGGATGTTTCGATGGTTGGCTCATTGAGGTAGAGAAATGACGAGCTCGACTCGGTTTAATTCAACATGGAGAGATTGATGCTTCCTTGTTGGAATATGAATTCAGTTTTAATGACTCGATGGAGACAATAGCTGCCTCAAGATTTGGTCGAGCTTCTTCCATGGAAGAGAGTTTCCAAAATGAAAAGGCGAGACAACTCAACTAAAAATTTATCTCGTTCTTCTACTACAGCGGCAAGATTTTACAACAACTGATCACGACTGTGGTCGCATGCAACAGAACATTAGGATCAACACCAACGGTTCCTTGGGATCACCCTGTGGCAGCTGTCGCAATCAAATCTCTCTAGAGGCCACTCATTTTCTAAGATAAGTTTACTTCTCTACCCTGTAGCTGCTGCGTATAGCCAATTACTTCCTCATGGCACTTTCCTAGGAGAATTGCAGTTCTACACTCAAAGCATCCGAGCATTCGATGCACAGGCATGTTGCAGTATAGTAGAAGCTTTTTTGAGCAAGTAGGTTGTCCAACTATGTTGTTATCTGATCAACATCGAATGCATCCTCAAATTCAGGATTTTCCTTCAAGATATTTTTATGAAAATCGATTAAGTGACAGTGAGAGTGTTACCGGGAGACTTGATGAAATTTATTACAAAGATTCTCTATCGAGATCTTACTTGTTTTATGATGTAACTCATGGAAGTGGATCTCATAGAGGTGGAACTGTTTCATATCAGAATGTTCATGGAGCATAATTTGCTTTGCAATTATATGAGCATCTTCAACGAGTCACTAAGTTGGTGAGCATAAAGGATTCTATCGGGATTATCACACCTTACAAGCTACAGCTGAAATGTTTACACCGAGAAAATGATGTCTCCTCACGCTGAGCGGAAAGGTGGAAGTCGGTGGCCATCTGTCCAAAATGAAATATGGCCAAATGATAACAAAACCCCGCACTCCAATCCCGGACGTGGGAAATAAGGTGAGAAATGCCAAGTGGGTTTTCGTGGATGGCAAGCCAAGGAAGAAATTCCACGCGGGGAGATTCGGAGCAGCACCGCCAAGTGGAAATTTTGGGATGGAAAACCATGTTGTTCACTCCGCGTAGGGGAGAAATCTGATCAAACTACCAAGCATGGAGATTTGACGATGGCAATCCAACATCAAACTTCCGCACGGGCCGTTTAAACAGGATCCGAGTCTTTGTGCGAGTCACTCGGAAGGTAAGTCGGGGAACGTGGGAATGAGACAGTTGAAGTTTCAGGCTCCACACATTCTGCTTACCACGCATAGCATATCCCTGTAAACCCATCTACATATCTTCAACTATTGCGGACCTGCATTTCCAGGAATATGCTTTCACATGAAAGAGACGCCTTCTCATGGAATACCATAATTGCAGCTTACAGAAGACACGCGTTTCCTCACGAAGCGTTGATACTGTTTCACCGAATGCAACAAACAGATGTCCGACCTGATCAGTTCACCTATGCCAGCATACTTCTCCCAGCTGCCACGACCTTCTCCTCATCCTCTGTATAGCTCTGAGCATTCGGTGGTCGCGAGAAACTCCCACGCACAGGCAGCAGGCATGTTGCATTATAGTAGAAGCCGTTTTAGCGCTTCAAGCAGACAGCTGTAGGAAACAAATATTCACTGCCGTATACGATGGATTGGAGTCACACTATTCAAGGCTTCATAAAATTTTCCCGAGTCAGGAGATGGAAGTTTAAAATGGTGCAGAATGAAACGATTCATATTGCTCAGCATGTTTTCTCCTAGAAACGAATTGAATGTGAAGGTCAACTCTGAAATACCTGGTCGGCCGTTTTGCATACTACATCCTTGTTACTCGTAAATGGTCTCTTTGAGAAACTCTGAGGGCAGAAGCAATATTTATACCCTTCCATTATGTACGTCCAATCAGACAATAAAAATATTCTTTTACCAGGTTCAGAGAAACTTGTTTTTAACAATGAACGATTATACTGTAGTTTCAAGCTAATTTTAGCTAGCTTATTTCTATTAGCTTTTATCCACGACTAAGGAAGAATTCATATGGTTGTTACCTGTACATTTTTCCAAGGTCCTTTTGGTTGCCCCAGTTGTTCAATGTATTTTTTGAAGGGCTTATTTTATGTGTTGCAGATTGTAACATAAAGGATCTTTTTAGTTTCTGAAAAAATGAGTATATGGTGTAGCTCACAGCTACCTATGCCATACTAAGATTCCAATAGTGGCATAATTGTTGATTGGAGCCGAGATTGCCGAATGCACTGCCAAAATACCGAAGGGTTCTTTGACCAAAAATCAGTCTTAAGGGTGTCTATCGACATGTTACGGGCATGAGCCTGGGTCATCATCATGGCAGCATTAGGTCTTTATTGGTAATGGCATTTTCTCATCGTTTGGAGGGTACAAATTGTGCTTATTATGGCAAAGCTAAAACATTCTTACTGCAAGTGTTATATGATAAGGAAGAACCGTGAGCATTGTGGTAAAACCATTATTTTCAGAAATGTTGGGTTAAGCTCAACATTCAAGTAAGTTTGAGCCTAGGAAAGGTAAGATCGTTTGCTGGATGAAGAGCTCGGTGACTTCGTAGGGAGCTCGTGGTGATGTTTCATGAAGTTTGAATGTGGAATGCATAAATGGCTTCGAGTTAACAGAGGAAAATGATAAGAATCGAGTTTGATAGCTCACCATTCGAAGGACTCAATGCAAAAGAGCCCGATTGCCAAGATGAGGAAAGAGTTGGTGTGGGGTTCAAAATCAATTGCAACACCGAGTTAGAGGATTCGAAGCTCATCGAGTTGAGATTTGTGCAGACTCTATCCACATGGACCCCCCTCCTCTTCAAGTCAAACGGGTCAACAGGGGGTCCCAACATTATGTTAATTAAATTAATATTTTTATTTAAATATTTTAATAATAATATTTATTATTATTATTTAAATATTCTTTTGATTAATTGAGAATACTAGGTCATCAGGCAATTAATGACCCATGATGGAACCTTCTCAGGTGGTTCAACTAACTGCAATAAATACATCATAGGCCTTCAATTTAGGAATGTAATTATGACCTTTCCTCTTCTTTCTCACATATTCTTCTATAAATGTAAGTTGGAAGCTCATTTCAAAGGGTTCAAACAGTTCTGACAAGTTGGACAGTTAGATTTCTCAGGCGAGTGTATACTTTTCAAGAATCCTCTCTCTTCTACAAGTTGTTCTTGTGTGTTGAGAGAACTTTTAAGTCTCCTCTTCAATATTGTAATGGAAACTATTGCTTCTTCTGAATGTATGATGCATTGTGCATGTTATTGAAGCAATAAAAGTGTGTGTTTTGTGACTAATCTCGGTCCTTTCATCCTTTTATTCTTCTTTGTGCCTTTCTCGTACTTGCAGGTACACTGTGCAAGTTTAAGTTTCTATTGTAGGTTCTTGGATTTCTGTGCTTATTGAGTGGTGGAGTATTGCATGCAGTTGAGTTGTGGTGTCTGTTCACCTTTCTTGAGTTCATCCTTCTTCACTGGGAAACTGGTATATTTCTCGGTCTGATAAATTTTAACAAAGGGAACGCGTGTCTCTTAGTTTGTGGTATCATGTACCCTCTCTAAGTTGCAGTAGGTAAAGTTGACCTGTGGTGCACACACCCTCTTCAAATTAACCCTTCCTGAATCTGAAGACACCCTTTATTTGGTGGATCTCCATCCCTAGTATAGTTTCATTTCTGTAAATCTCTTTCCCTAAAACCCCATGAAAATGTTAGCATAGGACTAGATAATAATTTTTGTTACGCTAGGAGTAGTACAACACTTAGTTTAGGAAGAGGAAGCCGGCCTTCTCTCGGAGGTTCACCTCGAGCCCAAGTCCCACAGCTTGAGAGGTGATCCCATGTGTCCTAATCACACCGAACATCCTATTCACATCCTGGCCATTCGGAGGGTGCAGTGATTTGGCAACAACAGTAATTAATTTAGTCATTGTTGATTAATGTGCCTTAATTAAGTGGAGTAATATTTTATTAAGTTAATTTGGGATGTGACAAAAGGGTCCATTTATTAGAGTAGTTGTTCCTTTGGGTCTTCTGTCTTACGTTGAGTTTATTTAAATTAGAGTGTTGTTCACCCTACCTTCAAAAATTCGGATTTGGGATTAAGGGCCATTTTTTTAGGCTTGTGGGACAAGTTAATCTTGTCCCAAAACTCTTAATTTCTTATACCAACCCTTGCTATGGATTGGAGGGTCAAAAATAGACCTCATTATGTGTTTTTAAGGAAAAAAGTGAAATTTATAGCACTTTGCTTACATGGGTTTTAAAGTTTTTCCTTAGGGGGTGTGGGTTTGTGTAGAGTGTGTAAGATTCTTGTCATTTCTCTCAACCACCAATTTATTGTGTCTTGGGGTTGAGGTTTGACTTGTGATGTGGAGTTGAGGATAAGTGATGTGGCATCCTACATGGAGCCACCTCACCCTCCTCTCCTCTTTTTCTATATATGCAAGTTTATTTATTTGTTTGGGGTTACTTCATTTGATGGTGCATGTGCATTTTTGGAGTTCTTGTTGAAGTCTTGGAGCTTTTTGGAGTTGGATTGATCTTTAATGAGCTTGGAGTGTGATTCTTTGATCAAGTTCTTACTATGGAAAGGTAAGAGCTACACTCTTTTTACTTTTTTGTTTTTATATGTGTGTATTGCATGTAAGTGAATGGTTTGTGAGCTTGTTGGGAGCTTAGGTAGAATGCCTAAGTATGGTGTAGGAAAATACTATGGAGATATTATATTCTAGGGAGGTATAAGAGTTTATTTCATGTTTTGGGATGGAGTTGGGTTAGGTGCCCCACCTTGGATAAGTAAATGCTTGCATTTCTTACTTGGTTCTTTTGAGGGAGACAAAAGATATTGTAGGGAGGCATAAGATAATGGGGGAGGCATAAGAGGATCTTGAGAGACACATAAGAGTTTTGTAGAGGTTTTGATTTATGTTTTGGAGGGTTTTAAGGTGGGAACCTAATACCATTAGGAGGCATAAGTGATCTCCCCATAGATCCTTGCATTTTCAAGCCTTGTGAAATTTTAAATTTACACTCTTGTGATTGTTATCTTGCATTTGAATGTGTGTTAAAGGTTTGTGAAATTTTATATTGTGATGTGGAATCATTGTGTTAGTTTCCACTCTTTGTATCCATTCCTTATTGCATTTTGGTTGGGGCTCGGGGGCCAATGAGGAGGATAGCTTCTTATCCTCATTAGATTATTGGTTGGGTGGAGAGTGTTGACTCTCTCCCATTTTTTGTTTTTGTAATTAAAGTGAAGAAATGGTGGAGATCTTGTTGAAGATTTGGGACTTTGAGCATTTATATAAGTCAAAGAAAATCCTTCATTGTAGAAACTTTTCTTGTAGTTCCCACTTAAGGTGGAAGACTAGTAGATTTGCATTTAAAAGAAAAAATCAATTGTATATTGTTTTAATTAAGTTGAAGTGTATTATTGGAAAGAAAACTCTTTACATTGTAAGAAATGAGCTATGCTCAAAGAAAAATAAAGTTCACTATTTTTTTTAGGAGTTGCATTATTGTAAGAATGAAGGGAAAACATGGAAGTTGTAAATCATTGAGAATGTATTTTTAGTAAATCTTTAATGTATATGCTTTCCTTGAATAAATGATTGTATTCGAAATGGAAGAATGCACTAAATTATAATAAGTTACTTTTTTGAAAAATAACATTCTTGTTTTGGAAAGGAAAAAAAATATACTTAGAAATAGATTAAGTTTATTTTCTTCATTTGAGTTTGACAAAAATTATGTTCGAAAAATATTCTTGTAGTTTTTTTCTTATTACTATTGAAATAGAAAATCTTTTGATTTAGTAAATTAAGGCATGGAATGAATAAATGGTTTAAGTTTTCAACTATAGACTTTACGCACACAAATTAAAGGTAAAGATAAACTGTAAATCACTTTAGTAAATTTTGTTTTTGGAAAAATTTGACAATTGATGGCTCTATTTCCGAAGAACATGACCGCTGCCTTGTGCAAAACGGCGGTCTCCAGATTGCTGACTTAATCAAAGCGGCAGTTTCATAACCGCCACCTAGGAAAGTTGGTGGTTTATGAATTGTCACTTAAGTAGGGTGACGGTCTCAGGACCATCTGCCTACTTTGCGCTAAGGTTTCACCACTTTTGGTGAAAAATTAAAATCCATGAATGTGAAACTTTAAACTTGAGTAAACTAAAACATGCTATAAAATGTAAAGGAACAAACTTTCAACAAACTCATTGTTTGAAGCAAGTAAATCCTTGAATGGGCATTTAAATGTATCAAATCTCTTAGATTAATTAGAGAGATATTTTTTCCCAAATAGATAACTCAAACATGGAAATAAATAAATAAGTACTTCCAATTTAGAGTAGAAAACTCTACAATCAACAAATGTAATACATTACTATAATAAATCCATAAACTAAACAAAATAAAGATAGATCCAAATGAATCCCTCCATGGCTTCCCTCCTTACTCCCATGGTTTCCACTCCGCCAACCTACAAAAAAAAAGAAAAAAAAAAAAGAGACCAAGTGATGATGTTAGGGAAAAGAAAAAGGTTAAATAAAATTTCATAATGATAATTAGGGTTAGTTTAGAAACCTAGGATCTAGCGGCCACAATTCATTTGATCCGAGGGTTAAGAATCAACCCTACAATTATTAGGTGAGAATATATATCTTGGGACTTTAAATAATTTAAGTGTATGTGAAAATGAGTGAATGGGGCCACTTAGTTCCCTAGTGTATTAAGTTAAAAATGTAACTTTCCTAGTATGTTTTAGTAAATGATTTGATGGAAATTAAAGATAATAATTTAAGGAAACTAAGGTAACTAAAGACAAGGGTTATTAAATGTGGGTTGAAATTTTATTTTGAGAAGGAAGACTAATTAATCAAGTAAAAGAATTAATGGACACTTTTCTAGCGGATTGTAATTAAATTGACATTAGAAATGGATTAAGAATATTTAATTATTAATATAGACCTGATCCATCCATGTAATGTAAAAAATTGTTGGTAGGAATTAATTAAATGTATTATAGGGTTGACACCCTTGTAATATTAAACTAAAAACAATTGTCCACATTTTTCTAGATGATTATTTAAGGTTTAATGTGGTTTTAGAATGTCAAAATTTGTGGGTGTTAAAATATTTGTGTTGTTACTTTGCATTGTGCTTTATGTGTTGAGAAAAAATTGCATGAATGATTATTGTGAAAGCCATGTAAATTTTGTTTCGGTTACCTTATACCTCTTATTGCTTCATTGTTGGGGCTCAAGGGTCAATGAGGATGAAGGATTCTCCTTCTCATTAGATTATTGGTTGGGTGGAGAGCGTTGCCTACACCTCTTATTTTGTTGTGGAGCTTGGATTTGGAAAAATGGTGGAACTCAAATGAAGTTTCAAACATATTTGCATTTTGAAGAAGACAAGAACGAATCCCACTTTTGTAAAACATTTGGCATGGTGTCTCCACTTATGTGGTGGGCTTTTGTAACTTGTATTTTAAAACTGTATCTTCTTCTAAATGTATTTTGTAAACTTTATTTATATTGGTTATTCAAGAATTATTCATGTTTGAAAGTAGGCATGTGAAGTTACATCTTGTTGTTATCATACCTATTCTAACTTGATTAGTTTATAAAGAGTGTATTGGATGTAAAATTGTATTTTAATAAGTTAGTCCTTGTAAAATGAAATTATCAAGTATTTTATTATTTAGATGAAGTAAGTACCTTGAAATGGTTTTGGAAATGAAAATGAGGCTCTCTAAACCTAATATTATACTCGGGGTTGTATTGTAAATCTAATTTGAAAGGAATGGTGTTAATAAATGGAGAATATATGTCATTTCGGAGGATTGTAAAAATTCCAATCGCAAGTTCAAACCTAAATGGTGGAAGGGTTATTTGGATGAACATCTAACAATCAATCCCCATACCGACCTAGTTGTGGAGCTCCCATAGGCTAAGAACACTTTGAGAGAAGAAACCTCAAGCTTCCTCTCATGAGGATGTTGATTCGATGATAGATTCGATACCCTTCTTCATGGGCCACATCCCCATCAAGTGAATTGAAGTTGTTCTTCCAATCCTAGTGGAAGAAGGAAATGAGGAATGGAAGGTAATGTGTATGAAAAAGATGGATACACTAAATATAAACCTTCCATTGTCTTGGAAAAGGCATGAGTCATGTCGTGTTATGTGATATCATCATTGCATTTGGGCTATTGACTGTTGTGTCTTTGCTATGGAGTAGCTGCTATTTCTATGAAGTTATTTTCTACTAGTTGTTTCTTAGCTGTAGGTTTACTAGTTTTTGGCTATGATCTTGGTAATTTTTTTCTCTATTGTTGGGCTTTGTCATTATATCTTTATTTTGATCTCTTTTTGAAATGTTGAATTCTTCAAATCTAGATTTTGAGCCCTGTTATACAACGGTATAGTTCCTTTCAAAAAACTATTTGCCAATAATAAAAATATATATGTTAAAATTATAGTCAAATTCTATACTAAGTTATAAGAGTGTAGTTTATACCTAGTGTTTGAAATATACAAAATATTTCTAACTTCTCCATATTTAGGAACAAATATAATTTCATAATTACCTTGCACTTGTATTTTGTAGCACAACTAAACTTGATTTGATTATGGAAAAACAAACTAAGCAAAATTATACTCTCATAAGTATATATACATATATAAATTTATCATACTTATATTTATTATAATTATATGTAGAGTTTAAGGAAAATTAAATTAAATTGTTATATCATTTACAATTAATGTGTGCCTATATATATTTATTATATAAATTTACATGTTTATATATTATAATTATATATAAAATTTTAAATAAAGTTGATATGTTATATTTTATTATATTATATTATATAATATAATATATACTATTATATTATATTAGTAAATAAAATTTTATATATTAAAAAAAAAAAAAAAAAGAGACATTTAATTAAGCCAAGTGGATTTTAAGAAAAGTGGCTTATATTTAAATAAAATAAAAGAGTATCTATGTAGTGTCCACTTCCCTTCGACACCTTTTGTTATTTATTATGATAATCTTGTCGACTATACTTAGGAACATTATTGTAGCTTTTGATTTGGCATGATGTTAGATGCTAGAGGTCATGGATTGTTGTTGATTTTGATTCATATATGGTGCATGTGGTATTGAAGACATTTTATATTGATGTTGTGATGATTTTGACATGGTGTGTGTGTGTGTGTGTGTGTGTGTGTGTGTGTGTGTGTGTGTGTGTGTGTGTGTGTGTGTGTGTGTGTGTGTGTTTGGACATGTGTTATTTCATCATATTGAGTAGACCTAGATAATTGAACTAATTTTATGATCATATGGTTATTGATGAAATTGTAAATGATGTCGTTACATTTATGATGTTTTGATTATATTTTGATGATATATTATATATATATATATATATATATATATATATATAGATGACTTTGGAGTTATATTGTATATTTATTTTGGATGATTTGATGTGGCCACAAGGCCGAAGGAGGTATTTGTGTTTTGCAGGTAAACATGTCACAACAAACATCGGGGATTGGAGACCAACCACATTGGAATCCTAGATGAATTCAACAAGGGTCACCATGGCAACATGTATTTGTTATGTGTGTGTGTGTTTGAATTGTTGTTAGGGGTTCCCATGGGGGGGATCACCTTTGAATGTGACCAAGGGGTTATGTGTATTCTTTTATTTAGTTTCTTTTGTTTAATTTTAGTATGTGATTTTTAGTGATGTATTTTCCCCTTTATTATTTATTCTATTTGTGTCTAGATCAGTGATCAATCATGTTGTTAAATAAATTAGAAGGGGTCAAAAGAATGCATTTATTAGAGTTGACGGCTCTTGGATTATGTGTTATAAGTAATGTTTAACTAAATTTGAGTGTGAAACACTCCACCTTCCTTTTGAAATTCAGATCTGTCCTTAGGGGCTGATTTTGGAGGCTTGTGGGACAAGTTAAACTTGTCCCACACCTCTTAAATTGTTACACCAACACTACATATGAGTTGGGAAGTAAAAATTAGTCCTTATTATGCATTTTGGGAAGACAAGTTGTAAGTTCTTATTGCACCTATTGGTATCCAAATTGATTCTCCCTTGGAAGCCGAGAAACATAATGATTTAACAAGATACTCAGAGACAGATGAATCATAAGTCATTTTGTATCCGGGGAAGGGATTCAACTGGCTCTTTGTCACTCGGGCATTGGAGAAATGGATAACACCATATAAAAGGATTTGATCTATCCTCACTACTTTAGGTGTGCCTTTCGACCAAGTTGAGAAAAATTGTTTTATAACCTCTGTTGGTGAAGGACATGAAGAGATCCTTCTTTGCACAATTTTTAGGGGAACCTTGAGAAAATATGATCAATACACCACAATTTAACTCTCACGAGTTGTCACTTCTAAAGAGTGGAGATATTTTCTGAACAAGGTTTAGGTTACTAAAGACCCTTAAAACCTTCTTGCTTTTATATATTTTTGTAGTAGATTTTGTTCATTTTTGGATACACAAAACAAACAGGGTTACTTTGGGTAGGATTCATGGTTATTTCAAAATTTTGGTGGGGATTAAGCAAGATGAAGTTGATTTCACCAGATATTTGAGAACCTTTACAACAATTAGAAGAATAACAACCAAAATGCTTCATAATAACTAAAATATTCCTTCATCCAGAAGGTGTGCATCAATGGATCCCCATATCTACATGGTTTCACACAATCTTTGAGAATTCAACACAAAGGATAGAGCTAAAGACTCAATTAAACATTAAAGACCCCTAGTTCCTCACGCCTAAGATTAACTCAAAAGATTATAGACAATATTTATCAACAAAATGACAGTAAAGTGATT
This sequence comes from Taxus wallichiana var. yunnanensis, assembly GCA_018340775.1. NCBI lineage: Eukaryota > Viridiplantae > Streptophyta > Pinopsida > Cupressales > Taxaceae > Taxus > Taxus wallichiana. The sequence continues at coordinate 984,768,278 of CM031240.1, forward strand.
TTAAATTGTTTATCTCATTATAAGATGAAGGCTCTTCTAATAATGAAATTATAAATGCCAGTAAAATATCACAGGGATGAGATCTTGTGTGATTTGGAGGGATTTTAACACAAGATTGCAATAGAAACATCAAAATAATTTGAAAGACATTCTGAAATAAAAGAAGACACAATTTTTGCCAAAGATCAACACAGATTAATTCAAGATCTATTAGATTTATCAGCAGGGGAGATTTTCTTGAATAGTCTCAGAGCTTCTCAATGGTTATACACTCACAACCATCTTGATGCGATCAAATCTAAAACACAAGAGATTAATTGGTTTCTCATATGGTCTCTCAGGAAGATGGCATTTCTAAAATTTTCTTGTAAGAATTAAACCCCAAACTTTTGCAAGAGTATCATCATAGCATTTATAAAATTCAATCACTCACTCATCCCAAATTTTCCCCCCAAAAAGAAGAATATTCAAGGAATCCTTTGCTTGTTACCAATTTGTCTCAGAAAGTGATGTTTAACAATTTTACACCTGAAGTTTGCAGGTGGAAAAATTATGAACTAACCACATTTCTCATACCCTCAACCATGATTAGGATGTGATGCCATAGATTTTTGACATCATTCTAATCATTCTTATTTTGTCATGCAAGAAATACCCTTTTTAATCATTTGCGGTTGGCTCTATATAACTAGATCTGACAAATAATCCTTTTTGCCTTTGAGTAAACACGTTGAGAAATGAGCTCACTCACATGAATTCCTTCATTCATGCCTCTTAGAAATGAGTTTCTGGGCATGGGTTATCCCACATTACCCACACTATGAATCCAAGTCGGCCAAGTGTAAAGAGGAGCCAATGGAAGCCTCCATGTGTTTTCTTGGCGTAACTTCAAAGATGAAGTTTAGAAGTGGGACCTCAAACGAGCACGGGCTCTCCATGTGCCCTAGGCCCAAGAAAATTTCCTTGGCCTTTGAAAAAGTCTTAGTATAAAGAGGAGCCAAGTAAAATCCTCCACGTGTTTCTTCGGCACAATTTTGATATGGTGCCCAAAAGCGGAGATCTTAGAAAAGCATGGGCTCACCATGTATCTCATTCTGGAAAAGTTGTTGAAATATTTAAGGACCAGTGGAAGGTGCCACGTGCCTAGGGTCCGAGAAGTTATCTTTGACTGTCAAAAAGTCTAAGTATCAACAAGATCTAGTGAAAATTTCCAAGTGTCTCGTCGGTGCTTCTTCAAAAGTAAAGTACAGGGGCACATTCCAAAGCAGCACGGGACCTCCACATGTCCCACACCTTAGAAAGTTTCTTGAAAAGTTTAAGTATAGGTAGGAGCTAGCTGAAGCCACCAAGCATCTCCTTAGCGCAATAGCTGAGGTAAGACACAGAGGAAGATCCTCAAGTGAGCGCTAGCCTTCCATGTGTCCAAGCTTTGAGTTGAAGTGGGCCTTAGAGTTTCAAAATGCCCTGCTGACCCGCCTTTCCACTTCTAACTTTTGATGTGGGCATAAACAGAGTTTGGTTATTTAAAAACTTTTCCCTCGTACAAAGGGGTAAAAAACATCAAAATGTTTTGTCGACCCGCCTTCCTACTTGTAACATGAAAAAATGACATGTATCCTTCGAGGTCAAAGTAAGACTTTTTCCCTACCCCTTCATATTTGTTGAATAGCAAATCAGAGACTATCGGGGCCCTGGGGCCAATTTGATATTTTTTACAAATATGACAAAAGTGTCAAATTTCACCAAAAAGACCCGCTAAGCCGCATCCAATTAAAAAGGACCACATTTCCTTAGATGTTGGGATAAAACTTGATAGGGGAAACATGACTGCGGAAAAACAAAAGGAAGGGGAAATCCCAAATTTATGCCCAAATTAAAAATTCTTCCTCATGGATAGAGAAATGGTAAATAATATTTGGACTCAATGTGATCCTCAACCAAAGGAAAGGACTGATCATGGCAACTAAATGAAGGAAAGATCTTTCATGTATCAATACAGGGAGATAGAGAAAACTTCAAACCACAAGGACTAAGACATTTTTGAACAAACGGGGTGAGATTAAATTAAACACTAACATTGGCTCCGACTCAGGGAAGAGAATTCCATGCAAGTGTCATAAGAAAAATAGAGCATGTTCCAAAATCCATTGGGCAACAGAGTAAAAACAAGCCTACAAAGCGGAACGACAATAACCAATTGCCCCAAGACAAACTGAGAAACCAACAAAAACTAGTCACCGGGGACCAGGATGAACCAAAACATAAAAACATGAAAGCAGAACGAAACCAAAAGACTATACACTATATAATGGTGTGCATGCCTTGATTATGATAAAACAATTAAGGAAAATTTTTAGGTGCCTTCAATTTTGGAGATGACCATGCTAAGAAGTTCTGGTACGTCTTTAACAACTGGTCATATCATTAATTCTCTTTTCCAACCAAGTTGCTATCTGACCACATTTTTTCAGGACTATCCTTTGTGCCTATGTCAAGTTTTTCAACATCTCTCGAGGCTACATCAAACATCAAATTTTCAAGAAAATCAACTTTCTCAAGATATCTGCATCGATTAATTTCATACTCCTTGAAAACAACATAGCTCACAGAGTTATCAACATCAATGTTTGCATGTAATACTTCATAAGAAGCATTTTTGGGGTCCTCAATGAGATATAACATTTTATTTTCACCATATAACTTCACAAGGCTGCCCTCAATTAGTATGGTGGCATAAGACATGTCCATTTGCACACTTCCACCCACACTAGCTACCCACTTCTTGGATAATAAAAGTCCCCATTTAGAAGGACAATCCACAATTACCACATTCAAAGTTAAGTACTTTCCTGGATACGCTGCCAATTGCAAAACTAAACTCTCGACACATCCAACTACTAGCATCTCTCTTGAATCCTTGGCAGTACATTTCCCATAAGCTGTTGTTACTTTGAGATTTTACTCATTCATGACCTCAAGAGGCATTACATTACATGAGGATCTTGAATCAAACATGCAATTATGTAACAGTCTATCCTTAATAATCAAAATAGTAAAAAATGGATCCACATTTAGCTGAGACTCAACTAGAGAAGTTCCCAAATAAACCTCAGGTGGTTCACCCAATTCCTCCAATGCTTGTGGTTTTTATAATTCTACAATGGTAGGAGGAACCTCTACATTGTTTACATTTTTACCTTGGGTGACCTTTTCTTCTTTAAATCCCAAATATTCGAATGCTTTGTTCCTATGCTCAAGGATTCTAAGCAATTCAACAATAGGAACAAAAATCTTGATTTGACTTAAGATTTGGGCTATGTCACAAGGAACATATTTGGGTAAGGCAATATTACAAGGAAGGTTTACAAATTCATCTGATGGCACGGGATTTGTCATAGTCTAAGCATGGGGAGGAACACAAGTTTTATTTGTGGTGATAAAGCCTTTTCTAGATGCATCTTTATTAGGGGTTTACTTAGGGATACTGGTAAGCACTTGAATTTTTTTTTGGCCTGAGGCCCTGCCCCTTTGACAACTTTGATCCTGGTATTATATTATTTTTTGTAGCCAACTACTACATTCATTAACAATTGTCTATCCTCTTCTGAAGTAATTCCTCCATCAAACTTATTAATCATTAATGCCCTTAAGTACTCAAAATCATTATTAGGAAACTCAATATCTTGTACCCTATCAATTTAAAAGGTATGAGTGGGAGGAAGAGGTAATACCCTTTGAATGAAATCCCAGAAATTAGGAGTAGTTCTGGTACTTATCAGTTTAGTTGAGGTTGCTCCCTATTGTGAACTTGTAGAGAAATCCATCATGCATGCATTATCATATGTCTCATCATCATCAACTTCTTCCTCAACTCCCTTGTCATCATCACATGGGGAATGGGGGCAAGAAACATCTATCACACCACTCCATATCATGGACCTCTTCCATAGTAGCAACTATGGCAACTAAAGGATCAGGCACCAACCTATTTTCTTGGGGTTTAGGATGTGTATTTCTTGATCCCACGGGACCTTTACACCTGTCATTTGATCTATGATCACCTCTGGGATGATTTGCAAATCTTTCTTAACCTTGTGGCTTGTGATGACCTTGGGAACCTTATCCAATCCCCTTCTCTTCTCTATCCATTTTATAGGATATTTCCTTAAAATCTCCAGCCAACGTTTTTACAACATCTTCCAGATCAACAAACTTACTCAACTAAGGCTTCTCTGGATTGATCAACTTGATACCTTCCCTGTTAGGAGGCTTACCAACTACTTTGATATTTTTTCAATCTGCAAAGCCATGGTGAAGGTCTGCCTCAAATTTCCTGGGTTTTTGTCCCTTAAATAATAGGCAACCTTTTTGTCAAAAGCATCAGAATATTTTATTAAACAAGAAACATCACTTGGCCTCAGGATCACAGGTAGCCTATTCAAGGTCTTATTGAACCGATTATTGAATTCATGAAAAAATTCATTAGGATTCTTTTTAATATTTTCAAATTCTGACAAAATAAACTTGGGATATGTCTTATCCCCATATTGCAATCTAAAAGAATTTTTCATTTATGTCCATGAATCTATTGAGTTATCTAGTAAAGACTTATACCAGTCGCATGCATCCTCCTCAAGATTATGAATAAACAATTTTATATACACATCCTCAAATTCAATCTTAAATTCTTTCATCATATTGATAAAAAGTTTTAAATGTTGATCACCAGTGATAACATTATTCCCTTGAAATTTAGACATTTTATTTCTAACATGTTGAGGACTACATTTGGATATCCAGCCATACCTCTACAATCTATAGGACCAAAAGTATTCACAACAAAAGGAGGTCTAGGTGGGGGCTGGACCATATAGTTTTGAGGAGGTGATCTTATAGGAGATAAAAAATGATGAGGGACAAGGGGTCTTTGGAACACAGGATTATAATTTTCAAAATGAATTTCCTCTAAAGACTCTATTTCATGGAAAACCCTATCAAATTTGGAAAATATGGGGATAGGTTGAGAAGTACACTTATCAGACAAAAATGAAGGACCCTCTCCAGTTGAAGAATTCAGATCTATATGAAAATTACCTAATTCAGGATCACTTGAAAAAGAATGGTAATCCTCAACCGCAAGTTGATCACTTTCCGCAATGGATAACTCTTTTCTTGATTCCTGATCTCCAACTATTTTCCAGACTCTTTTTCCTTTTGAATTTATTTTTCCCAGTTTTGGAAACAACTTTTGGTAGGGTCTTTAGTGAAGAAATATCTTCTTCCTTCTAGCTTTGCAAAGATTAGTGATAGATTTTACTTAATACAGGTTAAAGCATTAGTATTTATCAAAATTTAAATCAACACGGAGTCACCACTAAGGATTTTCACCTTAGTTGTACAAATGCACTATAAATCACTTGTCAAATATCTATCAACACCTAATTCCTATAAAGTTTAGTAGATATGACCTTCCTTTACCAATATTTATCACTGATGATATAAATTTAGTGCAATGACCACTAGAAACTAGAAATATTGCACACAAAACTTGTAACTTCACACAATTCTTACAAATCTCAACACAGGTTGACATTTAAAAAAATGTATTTACACTTAGAGCATGTAAGAAACATTACTAGGGTTGGTATGTGTACACCTTTGTTCAAATAGTCCCGGCAACGGTGCCAAAAATGGTGTTGTTGCCACACAAAATAGAGTTCAAATAATCTTCGGCAACGACGCCAAAAATGGTGTTGTTGCCACATAAATAGGTCCCGAGTTCAAATAATCTCTAGAAGCGGTGCCAAAATGGTGTTGTTGCCACACATATAGGTCCCAGAGTTCAAATAATCCCCAAAAATGGTGCCAAAATGGTGTTGTTTCGCACAAATAGGTCCTAGAGTTCAAATAATCCCCGGAAACGATGCCATTCAGGTGTTGGTATCCAAATTGATTCTCCCTTGGAATTCAAACAACATCACAGATTTAACAAGATACTCATATACAAATGAATCATAAGTCATTTTATAGCCAGGAAGTAATTTAGTGAATCTTTTTCACTTGGGTCTTTGGAGAAATAGATGGCACCATATAAAATGATTTAATCTATCCTCACTACTTTAGGTCATGCCTTTTGACTAGGGTGAGAGGACCCATTTTGTAACCTCTGTTGGTGAAGGACATGAAGAGATCCTTCTTTGCACAATTTTCAGGGGAACTTTTAGAAAATATGACCAATACGCCACAATTTAACTCTCACGAGTTGTCACTTCTAAAGAGTGGAGATATTTTCTTAATAGGGCTTAAGCTACTAAATAAACTTAAAAATACTTGCTTCTGTATATTTTTGCAGTAGAATTTGTTCATTTGTGGATACACAACACAAATAGAGGTACTCTGAGTAGGATTCATGGTTACTTGAAAATTTTGGTGGGGATTAAGCAAGATGAAGCTGATTTCACCAGATCTTTGAGAACCTTTACAAAAATTGGAAGAATAACAAACATAATGCTTCATAATAGCCAAAATATTCCTTCAAACAGAAGGTGTGCATCAATGGATCCCCACATCTACATGGTTTCACACAATCTTTGGGAATTCAACACGAAGGCTTGAGCTAAAGACTCAATTAAACATTAAAGGCTTACAGAAAATCTTTATCAACAAAATGACATTAAAGTGATTTTAAAGTTTATCTCATTACAAGATGAAGGCTCTTCTCATAATGAAACTACAAATGCCACTAAACTATCACAAGGATGAGATCCTATGTGATTCAAAGGGATTTTAACACAAGATTGCAACAGAAACATCAAAACCATTTGAAAGACATTCTGAAATAAAAGTAGACACAATTTTTGCCCAAGATCAACACAAATTAATTCAAGATGTAATAGATTTATTAGCAGGGGAAAGTTTCTTAAACAATCTTAAAGCTTTAAAATGGTTGTACACTCACAACCATCTTGAGGTGATCAAATCTAAAACACAAGAGATTAACAGATTTCTCAGATGTTCTCTCAAGAAGATGGGCTTTCTCAAATTTTCTCGTAAGAATTAAACCCTTGAACTTTTGCAAGAGTATCCTCATTGAATTTATATAATTCACTTGCTCACTCATCCCAAATTTTCCCCCCAAAAAGAAGAATATTTGAGGAATCCTTTGCTTGTTACCAATTTTTCTCAGAAAGTGATGTTTAACAATTTATGAACCGATGACGTTTCTTAGAACCTCAACCATGACTAGGATGCCATGCAAAAGCTTTTTGACAGCCCTTCTAATCATTCTTATTCTTTTATGTGAGAAATACTCTTTTTAATCATTTGTAGGTGGCTCCGTATAGCTGGATCTTACAAGCAATCATTTTTTCCCTTGAGAAAACACCTTGAGAAATGAGTTCCCTTGCATGGATGCCTACATTTGTACCTCTTAGAAATGAATTTCCATGCACAAATTATCCCACATTACCGTATTGTGAGTCCGACTCAGCCAAGTGTAAAGAGAAGCTAGCGGAATCCTCCATGTGTTTCCTTGGTGCAACTTGAAAGATAAAGTTTAGAAGTGGAACCTCAAACGAGTGTGGACTCTCCACGTGCCCTAGGCCTAATAAAATTTCCTTGGCCTTTGAAAAAGTCTCAATACAAAGAGGAGACAACAGAAGCCTCCACATTTTCTTTGGTGCACTTTTGATATGGTTCCCAAAAGTAGAGATTTTTAAAAAGTGCGGGCTCACCACGTGTCTCAATCTGGAAAAGTTGTTGAAAACATTTAAGGACTAGTGGAAGGTGCAAAAGGCCTAGGGTCCGAGAAAGTTTCTTCGGTCATTGAAAAATATAAGTATGGGAAGGATCCAGTGGAAACCTCCAAGTGTCCCTTTGGTGCTTCTTCAAAAGTAAAATACGGGGCAAGGTTCCCAAACAGGCACGGGCCCTCCACATGTCCCAAGCCTTAGAAAGTTTCTTGAAAATTTTAAGTATAAGGAGCCAGCGGAAGCCTCCACGTGTCTCCATGGCACAACAGCTAAGGTGGGACCCAAAGGCTCAAGTGATCGCCAGCCTTCCTCATGTCCAACCTTTGAGTTGAAGTGGGCCTTAGAGTTTCAAAATACCTCAACGACCCGACTTTCTGCTTCTAACTTTTGATGTGGGCGCCAGTGGAGTTGCGGGTTATTTCACAACTTTTCTCCCTCGTACAAAGGGGAAAAAACTTCAAAATGTTCCACTGACCCACCTTCCTACTTGTAACATGAAAAACTATCACATGTCCTTCTTCGGGGTCAAAGTAAGAGTTTTTCCATGTCACTTCATATTTGCTGAATAGTGAATCAGAGACTATCGGGGCCGCGGGGCCAATTTGGTATTTTTTACAAATATGAAAAAAGTGGAAAATTTCACTAAAAATACCCACTAGGCCGCATTCAATAAAAAAGGACCATGTTTCCACAGATGTTGGTACAAAAATTGACAGGGGAAACATGACTGTGGAAAAACAAAAGGAAGGGGAAAACCCAAATTTACACCCAAATTACAAATTTTTCCTCATGGACAGAGAAATGGTAAACAATATTTAGACTTAATGTGATCATTGACCAAAGGAAAGGACTGATCATGGAAACCAAATGAAGGAAATATCTTTCACACATCAATATGGGGAGATAGAGAAAACTTCAAACCACCCGGAATGAGATGTTTTTGAACAAACGGGGAGAGATTAAATTAAGCACCAATAACACCTTCTTACATGAAATTAATTTCAATCCTTAAGGGGTGTGGGCTTGGATTGTGTGTGTAAGTAAAAATTTCATTTATTCACCCACTTATTAATTGTGCTTTGGATTTTGAAGTTGACTTGTGATGTGGAGTTGAGGATGAGTGATTTGACATCCTACATGGAGCCACCTCATCCTCATGTCTCCCTTTTTTATTTATTGGAATTATTTTGCTTGTTTGGGGGTTACCTCATTTTGGTTTGGTGCTCTTGAAATGGGAGAGAGTTAGAGGATTTTTGATGCTTGTGGATTTTTGGGTGCTTTGGGGACCATTTGGATTGGAAGAAGCTTATTGTTGAACTTTTGGATCAATCTCTATCATGGAGAGGTAAGAGCTTGACTCTTTTAAAATGCATTCTTTTTATTTTATGCATATGTTAATTTTGTTGAGTGCTTGGTATGTTTACGGGTTGGTTGGGTAGATTGCTTAAGTGTGGTGTAGGAGGAGACTATGGGGATCTTTCTTGTGGGGAGGCATAAGAGTTATTTTGTGGAGGGATTTTGGGATGGGTTTCCACATTGGAAAAGAAATAGCTTGCATTTCTTACTTGTTATGGGGGAGCCATAAGAGGAGGGAGGCATAAGAGAATGGGAGGTATAAGAGGTACTTGGGGGAGACATAAGAGTATGTAGGGGTTTTGAGATGAATATATTGGTGGGTTTTAAGGTGGACACCCATTTCCCATTGGGAGGTATAAGAAGCTTCCCCCATAGATCTCACTCCTTTGGATTTTGTATGATGAAGCCTTGTGTATTTTGAAGTTGTATTTCTTGTGGTTGTCACTACATTTTTGGACTGTGTATGATTGTTAAATCTGGCATTGTGTAGTGGTAGCTTGTTTTTTACCATGAGTTGAATCCATTTCCGATTGTAATGTGGTTGGGGCTCGGGGGCTAATGAGGAGGACGGCTTCTCCTCTTCATTGGAATTCTTGGTTGGGTGGAGAGCGTTGCCTCTCCCTTTTTTTTGTTGTGACAAATGAAACATGGTGGAGCTCTCTTGTTGTTGTTCTGGAAGTTGTGCATGAAGACAAATTTTGCAGTTCTCCTTAGTTCCCTTATTGTAAAAAATTTCAACTTTAAGTGGATGATATTGTAATATCATTTGTGGTAAAAAGCTACTCTGTTTTTTTATGTGAAAGGTACATTCGAATGAGAAATTTTTATTTTGTAAGTTGTCTTTTGGTGACCAGTAGAGAAGTTGTAAAGGGAATTATTTAATTTTAACAAAATTTGATTTACTTTATACAAAATGGAGTTGCTCTTGTTGGGAAACCTATTGATTGAAATACTTTTATAAACTCTTTGTTTGAAGGATGGAAAAGCATGTGTTAGGAAATATTACATTCCTCTGTATTATTTCAAGGGCATGTTTTGAAATAGAACTAAATTCTTTCTCTTCACACATTGATTAAAGGAAAGTTAAACATTGAAACATTGGAATGGAATGCACTTGAATATGTAAACTATGGCAAATGAAATAGATTAATTTCCACTTTAAAATACGTAGATTTCTTTTAGATCACTATAAACTTGCAATAAACTTCATAAAAATGTTCATAACAATCTATAACAATGAAAGACAAGTAGAAACATTAAAATGAATTAAGGATGATCAAAAACGTCCCAAAACTAATTATATTGCCCAAGAAATCTACTTAGAACATTATTAATCGAGTAAGAGGAAGAAAAATTCCTTTGCAGAAAAAGGAGAATAAAATTTGAATTGAAATCTCAACCTTTATAAATTATTCCTTGAAATCCGTTGGAAATATTTCAAGTGCATATCCGCATGTCCGCTCGGTGTGTTAAAGAAGAAATAATGGTAGATTAGAACAATTCTGGTAGTTGAAAATGTTTAGTTCACATTTTTATGGCAAGAAAGATGTTTTCTTAATTTTCACCATCTAAGTTTGTTGAAAATAATATTTTGTGCTTCCTATGCAAAGAGGAGTACGACCCCTTTCCAAAAAGTACTTATTTTCTGAAATCTGAGGTTCTAGTCCAAAGTTATGGTCGTCTGAAGATTTGTATCATTCCTGTTTTCAAAAAAAAAAATGTTCAAAACTTAGTTTTGTTAAGATTCCTTGGCAGTCCTGCAGCTCTGCCACTTGGATTTTAGAAAAACACTTCCACGGGTTCACGGGCCCACACCTTCAAACTTTAACTTTTCAAAAATGGAAAACATTTCTAAGTGTCCCCAATGGTCCGCTGCCCTACAACCAATGATGGTCCGCCACATTGCTTCTTTAGGCATCAACAGAGGTGCAAATTGTTTTATACCTTAACATTTTTGGAAAAATATTGGCAAAAATTTCTACATTTCCCCACTGGCCCTCTTTCCCATAGGTCACTATTGGAGTGACACGTGGCTTCCTAGGAATTGGACGAGGCATGGGTTGTTTTTAACCTTTCCTCTTTTTAACACAAAAGTCTAAATTCTTAAGTTTCCCGTCGGTCTGTTTCCCCACTTGTGATTTTTGGCATGACACGTGACGTATTTGGGTTTCGACTTAGGCACAGATGTTTTTAAATATTTTTTCTCTTTCAACAAAAATCCTAAAAATCCTAGTTTCCTTTGATGACCCGCCTTCCCACGTTGGCTTAAAAATGTGCCACGTGTCCCTTGCGGCTTGGGGAAAATTTTCTTCCTCGGCACAAAGTCTTGCTACGGGCTCGTGGGTGCGCAAACAAAAAATTGTGATTTTAAGCTAAAAGCACAAAGTGCCAAATGTCTCCCCAAGTCCGCCGGTCTGAAACCTTCCCTAGAAAATATTTCTTCACTAGGCCCACAAGTCCGCTTTTGGAAAAAAATCCTCCCAAAGCCCGTCGGCCCGTAACTTGAGAAATATGAGGAGTTAGTAGGAATTCTTTATATCCTTGGAAAGGGGAAGACATTTCCTATCTAATGTAAATGTTTTAAAAAAGTGTTAAGTGCATGAAATATAAATTAATTACCTTCTTAATTTAAATGTTTGGTTTCAAAGGCATGAGGTGACTTTTAAGGGGTCACCTTATGGGGTAAGGGAATGTTTTTCTAACCCATAAAAATAAGAACCTTGGTTATTTTTAGACCTAGTGAAATTAAAAACCTTGGGAATTTAATTATTTTGGCCCCTTTGAACCTCTAAAATTAATTAAGGAATATTTAACTATAGTGTTAATTTAATTATTTACTAAAGTAACACCTAAGAGAAATTTAACTATATTTGGATTAATTACACTCATTAATTTTGTTATGTGGATTTAATATTTGTTGTAATGGGAAAATTTTATATATTAATTATAATTGAATTTGAATCTTTGTTATGAAAACTATAGTTTTCAAAGTTTTTGAGGACTCGCCTTCCGAAAAAAATTATTCCATAGTTTTTTTCTAACTAAAACTAGGTTATTCTTGGGTCTCGAGTAGATGTATTAGAAAGCGTTACACTTGGTATAAGATTCGTGGGTTCAAAGCTTGAAACCTTGGGTACACTAGAAAACTTGAGACATGAACACTAAACCTAGTGCAATATTAAACCTAACACTCTTTTAAATCTAGAAAACAACTTTGTTTGAAAATTGCACATTTTAGTAAAAATGGAAAACAGAATAAAACCTAGAATTATGAACTAACTCTCACCTTGGTATATGCAGAAGGCATAGACAAGACAAGGGGTCCTTTCACATAGATATAGACTTGTCACCTCTAGATCATACTGTAGCAACCATCCTACCTCAGATTTTACAGACGCTTCAGGATGTTAATGTCGCTTTACATGGAAGGTCCATAGGAGGACAGTCAGCTAGACATGATAGGGAGTCATCCATTGAGGCTCATGCATCTCCTTGACCCAATGAGGATCATAGAGGAGAGAACTCCCGTATGGAGTTAAGCATAGTAGATTCACTAAAGAGTGGACATGGTGACCATATTTTAGGACACAAAGATACGTCTCGGAGCCCTAGACTTTGAGATGAGCATGCATAGAGGCCTAGGGGTCTCCAGACTACAACCTGAGACCATATCGGGAGATCCTGAAGATATGAACACCTCACTATTTTAGGGATACTAGTGGATTTCAGGTAGAGGCCTGGTTGGTGAGCTTGAGTTGGTGCTTCACTCTTCCTTATACTAGTAACATGAAATATCATGTTGCGATCCATCTTCTGAGGGATGGAGAAGGTGTCTAGTGGAGGACCAAGGAGCAGAAGCTTCACGTTGATTCAGAGACAGTTACCTAGGAGCTCTTTGAGGAGTAGTTCAGGATCAATTACTTATCTGAGAGGTTCATTCAGTAGAGGATAGATGAGTTTCACGACCTTTGTCAATCCTTTATGACTATAGTTGAGTATGAGAGTCAATTTCTGGACCTATTCTAGTATGTCGACTATATGTAAGATGAGTAGGTATGGATCCACAGGTTCATTTGGGGCCTCAATGTGGTGCATATCCATTGTCCACAGACATTAGTTGAGGTCGTTGAGAAGGCCTATATAGCAGAGGAGACTCGTGGAAAGACATAATAAGCTAGAGACAGAGTATGGAGCCACATCCAGCAAATGTAGGACAACAGATAAAGGGGTCAGCTCCCCCTCTTGTGGTGGACAATCTTTAGCACAATCATCTTTTAGACCACAACAAATACAGTAGCAATAAACCTGCCCAACGTACAGGCCTCCATAGAGATTCGATGCAAAGAGGGGGTGGAGTATGGGTCCTCCTCCTAGGGGTCCCATTACGACACAGGGTGCACCTAGAACTCAGTCAGTAGGAGCTCGACAAAAGAGACCTCAGTACTCCATAGCTAGATTATCAAGATCCACGGTAAAAACCTCTAGAGTATCGGCTTGAGCTACTACTCATGGGAGAGGACCCTTTAATTGTTATGGTTGTGGTGTTGCTGGAATTTTTGGAGAGAGTGACCAAGAACCCTAGTATCAAGGGTAAGACGTAGATCTTAGATCCTACTATTGGTGACATGGGGTAGAGTCATCGGATCTATGCTGATCAAGAAGCTGCCGGGTTGAGCACTAGAGTACCATGATTGAGATGATATGTAGCATTGGTGGTGTTCCTACCTTCATTCTATTTGATTCTAGTTCTTGTGATTCTTTTACTGCACCATCTTTGGTAGAGCGATGTAGGCTAGTGGCAGTTAAGCAGGGTCTTAGTTGGGATGTTGACATGGCTTCTGGAGCCAAGATTTTGTAGACTCCTTAGTTAAGGAGTATGTAGTGGATTTGGGACCCTTCACCACTACCTCGAACCTTCGTATCCTTTTGTTGGGTTTGTATGGAGTCATCTTGGGCATGGACTGGTTGTCTACAAACAGAGCCAGGGTGAATTATTACCATAAGATTATTTCATGTATAGATGATCTAGGAATTGAGTTAGTGATAGTAGGGGTTAGGAGACCCATTTCATTTCGTACCATCTCTTCCATGTAGCTTAAGTAGTGTGTGCAACGAGGTTGTTAGATGTATGTTGTCATAGTAAGTGATCGATCAGAGGACGAGTCTAGTATACCATCGCTTGATGACCATCCCATCTTGAGAGATTTTTATGATGTCTTTTCACGGGAGCTACAGGGGTCACCACCCCCACATGAGATATATTTTCACATAGATTTGGTTCTAGGAGAAGAGCCTATCTCACGAGAACCTTATCAAATGACTACCCCTGAGATCTATGAGATCAAGTTACAACTAGAGGGACTTTTGGAGAAATTTCTAATCCATCCTAGTGTATCCCTTGGGGTGCACCGGTGATATTTATAAAGAAGAAGGATGGATCTTTGCGGTTGTGTATTGATTACCGTCTAGCTAAACAAAGTAACGATCAAGAATCGTTACTCCCTTCCATGCATTGATTATTTGTTTAATTAGATGAAGGGGGCCACTATTTTCTCCAAGAAAGACCTTAAGTCAGGTTATCATCATCAGTGAGGATTATGGAGGCGGACATTCATAAGACTTCCTTTCATACGAGATATGGCCACTACGAGTTCACCTTGGTGCCTTTTTGTTTGACGAATGCCCCCACAGTGTTTGTGAGCTTGATGAATGGGGTGTTCAAGAAATTCTTGGATTTATTCATGCTCATTTTCCTTGATGAAATTTTTACTTACTCCCATACCTTTGAGGAGCACAAGGTGCACCTTCACGAGTTCTTCATTGTCTTTATGAGAAAGCTTGACTTTACAGAACATGTAGAAGTGTATGTTCTTTCGTAAAGAGCTGCAAAGTATTTAGGCCACATCATTTCGGAGAAGGTATCACAGTTGATCATTCTACGATTCGAGCTATTATGGATTGGCCAACACCCACCAGTGTGATAGAGGTGCGCAGCTTCATGGGCTTGGCAAGATATGACAAGAGGTTTGTTCAAGACTTCTCTCAGGTTACGCATCACATCACTTCCCTTCAATGGAAAGGGAAATTTTTTTGGTCGAGATAGATGTGAGTAGACCTTCAAGACACTGAAGGAATGCCTCACGACAACACTTGTTCTTGCGGTACCATATCTGCAAGGTGCATTTTTCAAATGCATGGATGCTTCTTTGGTAGGAGTTAGAGGTGTGTTGATGCAGGAGAGAAGAGTAGTTGCTTTTGAGTCTCGTAAATTCAAATATTATGAGCTCAATTATATGAATCATGATCTTGAGCTTGCAATAGTTGTGCATGCCTTGGTTTGATGGAGAAAATTCCTTCTCAGTCGGAGATTCACACTTAGGACTGATCACTTGAGTCTTTCCCACCTCTTCACACAACCCAATCTCAACTCTCATCAACAGCATTAGATGGAGTTGATTTTTGAGTACGATATGGAGATAGAGCATGTGAAAGGGAAGGAGAATGTGGTTGCAGATGCTCTTAGCAGATGGAGACACACGGTTATTGCCATTGTAGTGAGCATAGATTTGTGGAGTAGGATTCTACAACTACTTCCTCATGATCGCTTCTACATTGCAGCTAGAGTAGAGATTGAGTCTCAGAGACCCCTTGAGGGGAAGTTTGATGGTTTTTATTTATAGGAAGATGGCCTCCTTAGGAATAGAGGCTAGATTTATGTTCCCAGGATGGAGGCTTGAGGAAAGACATCTTGACAGAGGCACATCATGCACCCTATTCAGCCCATCCCGAGGTGAATAAGATACACGCCACTTTGAGACATTTGTATCATTGGAGGGGACTTCATAGAGACGTGGCTCAATTTGTGTGATGTTGTTTAGAGTGTCAAAAATTTAAGGCCGAACAACATCCAGTTGGCCTTCTCCTTCTGTATGTTATACCAGAATGGAAATGTGACACCATTTCCATGGACTCCATTGTTGGGTTGCCGATGTCGAGATACCACCATGATGCCATCATGGTCATGGTGGATAAATTAACAAAAGTGGCTCATTTTTATCTAGTGAAGACCACCTATATAGCTAGTGTAGTGGCACGGGTATATCTAGATGATATTGTCAGATTGCACGGGATTCCATGGAAGATTATCTGTGACCATGATCCTTTGTATACTTCCCACTTTTGGACTACCATGTAGCATGCCCTTAGGATGAAGATCAATTTCAGCATGGCATATCACCTTGAGACAGATGGATAGACTAAGTGGGTGAATCATATCTTAGAGGACATTCTTAGGATGTATGTTATGGATCACCAATCGAGATGGGAGGAGTATTTGTACTTGGTGGAGTTTTCCTACAATAATAGTTTTTAGAGTTTGATAGGAATGAATCCTTTCCAGGCACTGTATGGTAGATATTGTAGGATGCCTCTTAGTTGGGAAATGTTAGAGGACAAGGTTTCTCTTTGGCTAGCTTTATTGTAGGACATGGAGTAGCAGGTGGTTATAATCAGACAAAGACTGCAAGAGGCACAGGACAGACAGAAGAAGTATGCAGATCAGCATAGGACCAACTGTGGTTTCAATGTGGGCATGAAGGTTTTCCTTTGTGTGAGGCCACATAAGATCCTTATCCGTTACGGAAAAGGTTCTAAGTTGTCTCCTAGATTCATAGGTCCCTTTGTGATCTTAGAGTGTATCGAACCTTTGGCTTAGCATCTAGCATTGCCACCTAGCTTGTCTTGCATCCATGATGTGTTTCATGTTTCAGTGCTTAGGATATATATTAGAGATCCTTCTCATGTACTGGATTAGACCTCATTGTAGGTAGAGGATCAAGGGCAAGTGATGGTGAATCTCATTTTCATTATAGAGCGTAGGACCCTAGGCCTTCAAGGTAGAAATATTAACCAGGTTCGATTGTAGTGGGACAGATATGATGAGACTGCAGCTACATGGGAGGATACTACTTTTCTAAGAGTTCAATTTCCACACCTATTTTAGTGACTTCTAAGAGGAATTTGAGTCTAAGGGGAGGGGGATGTAGTGCCCACTTCCCTTCAACACCTTTTGTTATTGATTATGATACTATCGACTATACTTATGGACATTATTGTAGCTTTTGATTTGGCATGATGTTAGATGTTAGAGATCATGGACTGTTGTTGATTTTGATTCATATATGGTGCATGTGGTATTGGAGACATTTTATACTGATGTTGTTATGATGTTGACATGGTTATATATATCGTGTGTGTGTGTGTGTTTCATACATGTGTTATTTCATCATATTGAGTAGACCTAGATAATTGAACTAATTTTATGATCATATGGTTATTGATGAAATTGTAAGTGATGACGTTACTTTCTTGATGATATTTTGATTGATATATATATAGATGACTTTGAAGTTATATTGTATATTTATTTTGGATGATTTGATGCGACCAAATGGCCAAAGGAGGTATTTGTGTTTTACAGGTAAACATGTCACAACAAACATTGGGGGATTGGAGACCAACCACATTGGAATCCTAGATGAATTCAACAAGGGTCACCATTGCAATGTGTATTTTTATGTGTGTGTGTGTGTGAATGTGACCAAGGGTTATGTGTATTCTTTTACTTAGTTTCTTTTGTTTAATTTTAGTATGTGATTGGTAGTGATGTATTTTCCCTTTATTATTTATTCTATTTGTGTCTAGATTAGTGAGTAATCATGTTGTTAAATAAATTAAAATGGGTCAAAATAATGCATTTATTAGAGCTGATGGCTCTTGGATTATGTGTTGTAAGTAATGTGTAAGTAACTTTGAGTGTGAAACACTCCGCCTTCATTTTAAAATTTGGATTTGTCCTTAGGGGTTGATTTTGGAGGCTTCGGGACAAGTTAAACTTGTCCCACACCTCTTAAATTGTTACACCAACCCTACCTATGGGTTGGGAAGTCAAAATTAGTCTTTATTATGAATTTTGGAAGACAAGTTGTAAGTTCTTATTGCACCTTCTTACATGAAATTAATTTTAGTCCTTAAGGGGTGTGGGCTTGGATTGTGTGTGTAAGTAAAAATGTCATTTATTCACCCACTTATTAATTGTGCTTTGGAGTTTGAAGTTGCCTTGTGAGGTGGAGTTGAGTATGAGTGATGTGGCATCCTACAAGGAGCCACCTCATCATCCTCTCCCCCTTTTTTCTTTATTGGAATTCTTTGGCTTGTTCGGGGGCTACCTCATTTTGGTTTGGTGCTCTTACGATGGGAGAGAGTTAGAGGATTTTGGATGCTTATGGATTTGTTGGTGTTTTGGGGACAATTTTATTTTATAAGCTTATTATTGAACTTTTGGATCAAGCTCTATCATGGAGAGGTAGGAGCTTGACTCTTTTAAAATGTGTTCTTTTTATTTTATGCATATGTGAATGTTGTTGAGTGTTTGGTATGTTTATGGGTTGGTTGGGTAGATTTCCTAAGTGTGGTGTAGGAGGAGACTATGGGGATATTTCTTGTGGGGAGGCATAAGAGAATGTGGGGAGGCATAAGAGTTATTTTGTGGAGGGATTTTGGGATGGGTTTCCACCTTGGAAAAGAAATAGCTTGCATTTCTTACTTGTTATGGGGGAGCCATAAGAGGAGGGAGGCATAAGAGAATGAGAGGTATAAGAGGTACTTGGGGGAGGCATAAGAGTATGTAGGGATTTTGAGATTAATATATTAGCGGGTTTTAAGGTGGAAACACATTTCCCATTATGATTTATAATTAGATTCCCCCACAGATCTCACTCCTTTGGATTTTGCATGATGAAGCCTTGTGTATTTTGTTGTTATCTTTCTTGTGATTGCCACTGCATTTTTGGACTGTGTATTATTGTAAAATATGGAATTGTGTTGTGGAAGCTTTTCTTTTGCCATGAGTTGAATCCATTTCTGATTGTAATGTTGTTGGGGCTCTGGGGCCAATGAGGAGGATGAATTTTCCTCTTTATTGGAATTCTTGGTTGGATGGAGAGCGTTGCCTCACCTTTTTTTTTTGGTTGTGACAAATGAAACATGGCGGAGCTCTCTTGTTAATGTTTTGGGAGATGTGTATGAATAAAAATTTTGTAGTTCTCCTTAGTTCCCTTATTGTAAAAATTTCCCACTTTAAGTTGATGGCATTGTAATATCATTTGTTGTAAAAGATGCTCTGTTTTTGGATGTGAAACGTACATTCAAATGAGAAAGTTTTATTTTGTAAGTTGTCTTTTGGTGAATAGTAGAGAAGTTGTAAAGGGAATTATTTCATTTTCATAGAAGTTGATTTACTTTATAAAGAATGAAGTTGCTCTTGTTGGGAAACACTGTTGATTGAAATACTTTTGCAAACTATCTGTTTGAAGGCAGAAAAAGCCTATGTAAGGAAATATTACATTCTCTGTATTATTTCAAGGGCATATTTTCAAAATAGAACTATATTATTGCTCTTCATGCATTGATTAAAGGAAAGTTAAACATTGAAAAATTGGAATGGAATGAACTTAAATATGTAAACTATGGAAAATGAAATAGATTAATTTCCAGTTTAAAATACGTAGATTTATTTTAGATCACTATAAACCTGCAATAAACATCAGAAAAATGTTCATAAAAATCTACAACAATGAAATACAAGTAGAAACATTAAAATTAACTAAGGATGATCAAAACACATCCCAAAACTGATTATATTGCCCAAGAAATCTACTTAGAACTTTATTAATTGAGTAAGAGGTAGAAAAACGCCTTTGCAGAAAAAGGATAATTAAATTTGAATTGAAATCGCAACCTTTATAAATTAATCCTTACAATCCATTGGAAATATTTAAAGTGCGTTACTCCTTGCATGTTTGGTGTGTTGAAGAAGAAAGAATGGAAGATTAGAACAATTCTTGTAGTTGACAATGTTTAGTTCACATTTTTATGGTAGGAAAGACATTTTCTTAATTTTTAGCATTTAAGTTTGTTGAAAATAAGATTTTGTTCTTCCTATGCAAAGATGATTTTGATACCTTTCTAAAAAGTCCTTATTTTCTCAAATCTGAGCTTCCAGTCGAAAGTTATGGATTGTTTAAAGTTTTTTATCATTCCTGTTTTCAAAAAAAAAAAATTTAAGTTCAAAAGTTACTTTTGCTAAGATTCCTCCGCGGCCCTGCAGCCTCGCCACTTCACTTTTTGAAAAACACTTCTACGGGTTCATGGGCCTGTACCTTCAAACTTTACCTTTTGAAAAATGGAAAAAATTCTAAGTCTCCCAATGGTCCGCCACCCAGTAGCCAATGATGGTCTACCATGTTGCTTCTTTAGGCGTCGGCGGAGGTGTAGATTGTTTTATACCTTAACGTTTTTGAAAAAGATTTGCAAAAACTCCTACATTTCCCCATTGGCCCGCCTTCCCATAGGTCACTATTGGAATGACACATGGCTTTGTTAGGCATCAATAGAGGCGCGGGTTGTTTTTAACCTTTCCACTTTTTAACACAAAATTCTAAATTCTTAAGTTTCCTCGTCAGTCTATTTCCCCGCTTATGATTTTTGGGCATGATACTTGGCCTCTTTGGGCATCAATGGAGGTGTGGATGTTTTTAAAGCTTTTTTCTCTTTAAAAAAAACCCTAAAAATCTTAATTTCCTTCGACGACCTACCTTCCTGCATTGGCTTTGCAACGTGCCACATGTCCCTTGCAGCTTGGGGAAAAATTTCTTCCCTCAGCATAAAGTCATGTTGTGGGCTCGCGCGCGAGTAAATGAAAATTGCAATTTTTAGCTAAAAGTGTGAATCACCAAATGTCTCCTAAAATCCGCCGGTTTGAAACCTTCCCTGGGTGAAATTTCTTCCCTAGGCCCACAGCTCGCTTTTGGAAAAAAAATCCTCCCAAGGCCTGTCGGCCCATAACTTGAGAAATATGAGGAATTAGGGGGACTTCTTTAAATCATTGGAAAGGGGGAGAAATTTCCTATCTAATGGAAATGTGTTCAGAAAGTGTCAAGCATGTAAAATATAAATTAATTACCTTCTTAATTTAAATTTTTGGTTTGAAAGGCGTGAGGTGACTTTTAAGGGGTCACCTTATGGGGTAAGGGAATGCTTTTCTGACCCATGTAAATAAGAATCTTGGTTATTGTTTAGACCTAGCAAAATTAAAAACCTTGGGCATTTAATTGTTTTGGCCCCTTTGAACCTCTAAAATTAATTAAGGAATATTTAACTATAGTGTTAATTTAATTATTTACTAAATTAACACCTAAGAGAAATTTAACTATATTTGGATTAATTATACTCATTAATTTTGTGATGTGGATTTAATATTTGTTATAACGGGAAAATTTTATTTATTAATTATAATTGAATTTGAATCTTTGTTGTGACAACTGTAGTTTTCAAATCTTGTTGAGGACTCGCCTTTCAAAAAAAATTATTCCATTTTTTTTTCTAACTAAACCTAGGTTGTTCTTGGGTCTTGAGTAGACGTAGTAGTGGGTGTTACAATATATATTGGGGAAAGGGAGAGGGGGAAGAGGGGGAATTTACAAAATTTTAAGTGATTGGGGGAGAGGGGGCTCGACACCCCCCCACCCAAAATAAATAAATATTACACATTGTGGGGCGGGCGAACCCCTCAAACCTTAAAACATGCACATTTTTATTTGGGCGCGACCACTACTAACAATTGCTGCATTTAAAATATTTGTTAGACTTTTCTTTCTATTAAAACTATATAAATAAATGTGCATGTGTGTGTGTGTGTGTGTGTGTGTGTGTGTGTGTGTGTGTGTGTGTGTGTGTGTGTGTGTGTGTGTGTGTGTGTGTGTACTAAAAACCCTTATATATGAATATACCATTTAAACCAAAGTTAACATTTGGGGAAAAATGCCATACGCAAATAGTGTAAATCAATCAATAATAATAATAATAACAAATAGTAATATGAGAAAACTCTAGGGGTGATGTAAATGAAAATAAGCACTAACATGTGTGTATCCATCCATGAGCTTGAGCAACCTTCCATGGCCTCCATCCTCCTCTTCCTCACAAACCTACAAAATGAAAATGAGAAAATAGGGCAAAACGATGAATAAGAACACTTGATAAGGATGTTTAGGGTAAAAACGAATACCTTAGATCCAAGGGCTCTAATTGAATCAATTTAAGGGTTGGTAATCAATCCTATAGTTGTTAGGTGGGGATATTTTGTGGGAATATGTTTTTAAATTAAATACATGTGTAACTTGTCAATGGGGCCACTAAAGAGTGTTAGAATGTTAGGGTCAATGTGTGAACTTTATTTCCTTAGGTAAATGAATTTTAAAAGGGACTTGACTTTAATAATTAATTACATTAATTTTATACATGGACAACTTGATAATGTTATAATAGGGATTAAAATTAATTGAACTTAATTATATGGGAGGGTGAGTTTAGACCTTAGCCTTAGGGTATTAAGTAAATAAATGATATTAGAACTATAGGGATGAATTAAATAATTTTTTAATAGAGGTAGCTTAAAAAATGATTTATAAGATAAAATCAATCAAAATTCACAAGAACCCGAGAAGGGGATTTAAACCCGAAATGAATGGAATAAAATAATAGAAATTAACTATTAATTTAATAAAAATAGCTTTGCAATAAGTGGACTTTATGAAACAAGTAATAATTAAATCTAGTTGTTAGTTGTTTTTATGAAACCCATTAAAAAAAACCATATTTTTCCTAAATAATTTTTAGTTTTTATGTTGGGTTTTGTGCGGGAAAAATGTGGGCATTACACTTGGTAGCAAATCCGTGGATTCAATTCTTAGACCTTGGGAAAAAATTGGGAACAAAACAACCATTTAGCAGAACTAATATTAAGACACTTGAAACTCTATAATTTAAAATAATAATAACAATAAAATGTGTTTGGATTGTTGCATTCACTTGAGTGGGCGTCTTTTTGAACCCGATTTACCGGGAAATGCTAAATTAAATTTGGCATTCTTGTGAACTTCTTGAGTGATAGAAATTTTTTTCCTTACGGAGATGTTGGTTATTATATTTCTAGATTTTGGTCATAAATGTATGGTGTGTTGACCCCATAAAGACCCTCCCTTATTTAGAGTGGTATTTTGTGTGGTGCAACTCCTGAGGATTAACGCTAGAGGTAGCATTTAGGGGTCGGTTTGGGGGAAGACTAGAGGTTGGATTGTTGTTTAGAACTCCCCTTTCTCGCAGTGGTTAGACAAGTTTTTTTTTTGTTTTTCACTTGTGGACTTAATCCCCATATGGGAGAATAGATATCATGACATGATGTCATAGTAGATCCAATTTTGTATGTGTGTTTTTAGATCATATCTCGATGTATAGTACCCCTACTAGCGACCCAGGAAGGGTTGCAAAGTGAATGAGATGTGAACATTTCATGTGTTTTATATTTGTAAACTTATGTTCTTTTATCAAGGACCAACATTTAATTTTATGATTTGATTGAGAATCTCTGAGGATTTTTCTATTTTTTTCTTACTGCGATATTTTGAAGAATTACACTATGGCTACTTAGCCATTTTCTTGATTGTTGATATTTTGAGATTTTACCTTTGAATGGTGACTCGGAGCTCATTGTTTTATTTTCCGCTTAGCTAAATGTTGTCAAGAATGTTACGTGACTCTTTTATTATTTTTTGATGAGCTGGTTCTACACTTTTGTATTGTGATCTCTCGTCGTATGGGGTACACCCTAGGTGCCTTGATTATATTATTAGGTGCTTCAAGTATTACCTTTGGTTTTGGAGTGATGGAACCTTGTGTACCTAGACCTTGGAATAAATCTTTCATTTTTATTGTTGGTAAAAGGTTTTGGAGGGACCTTACCCAAGATAACAAAGAGGTCAAAACCCAGATATTAAAAAAAAGAGATTAAAAGAGAGGGTCAAAGTAGCTATAGGAAAAGAAGGTCAATAAAAAGGAAGATAAAATGCACAATAATAAAAAGACCAAGACATAGCATACGCGTAACCAACAAATGTAACGGCTAAGCAATGACCTGAACACAACATAAAATCAATAGGCTTCTAGCCCATATAAATAATAAAAATAGAGAATAAGAAAAGACTTAAACCTTGTCTGGAATGATGGTGGTTTTTTGTTTTGTTTCCTTTCTTGCACCTATCCACCACAGTTCATTCCTCACTACCTTCTTTCACAAGGATTGGAAGAATGACTTCAAGCATCTCAAAAGGAGAGTGACCCTCAATGAGGGGCAAGGCACTATCCTTCACAACCAAGCCCATTTGGGGTAAAGAACCCGTCACAGCCCCAATAGAGGTGAGAGGAATAGAGTTCTGTAACTCCTTCTCTAGAAGGGTCGGAAGTCCATATTTGTAATCTTTCTTTGAGGGGCTGAGTAATTCCATGACCGGGTTAGATTGGGTATTGATTGTAATATGTTCTGCACGTGAATCTCTCCACCATGCTAGTCTTTCCTTGCATCTAGAATATACATAATCATCAAAAATATGTCCTATTTGAAAAAATATACGGAAACTGAAGGGTAGAAACTCATATTCTACCCTCTACACCGGTTGTATTTCTATGATTTATAGATCGATTTCAGCTGGAAGGGCTTCGGAGGTGTGAAGATCTAGTAGGATTCTAGAAAAACTAGTGTGGGTCTTACCAACATTTTTTTTGTTTATTTTCATAGTGGATCCAAGGGTATCCCCTATAGCATAGAGGTTAGCTCTACTCCAGATCTGCAAAGGAATCCCTGAAAGTCGTACCCAAACATGGTAGGTATCAAAGGAGTCATTTGAAGGGTCAAAAGATGGATACTAGGGTTTGAACATGAGGTCATGTTCATCCCAAACCCAATAATGATAAAAAAAATTAGATATCTATCTTGGTGGTTTGAAAACAATAATAAATTAATATTTAACACATGGGTACCATTCAATCTTACCCTTTACCTTTTCACCCCATCTTGAGGCTATCCATTCATGGAGCTCAGCTAGCATAGGCCTAGAGAATGTATAAATTATAGTTGAGGCCACACTAAGAAATATTCTCCTCAGCCTTGTGAACCCTCTACAATAGATCCTCTCCAAACTTGATTACAAGATTCTTTTCTAATGGGTTAAGAGGTTTTTCAATAGTTGTGGTGTATCCTATCCATTGTTTGGAGACAAAAGGTGCAAAATATTTCCTTTTCTTAAATGTGTCTTGTTTCTACAAAGCGATGGATGCACTAGGAAGGACCTCCATTTCCCCAAACGGATCTCCATTTTGAACCACTTGAGAGATGCGTGGGTGAATTTACCTCCCTTTTTAGGACTGATGCTACCTCCCAAACTAGTGGAGGTCATATATATCCATGTGAGGGGAGTTTATTGAAATTTGTCACCACCTGAACCTACTCTGATGTTAGCCATCACATCACTTTGGTTAGGTTTTGGGGAAAGGTTTTGAATAGTCACGGTTATCGTAGTCATTGATGGTAGAATGAAATTGATGTGGAGTAAAAATTTCATTAATCAACCTCTTAAGGAGATTATTCTCCATGTTGGGAGGTATAGTTGGCAGTTTTAATGGTGTTTTTGTTCTTCTTGTACCATGGTAGGAGATTTTCTCATCATTAGGATAGATGTGACACTCGATTCTTTGTGTAAATTAAGAAAAGATAATAAGTTTGGGCTAAAATCACCCTGGTTAAATATAATTTACGTGAGCTCCTTCGATCTTGTTCTTAAATAAGTATGATTACCTTGATCTTGAGGACACAAATATTTTCACCCTTTTCTAACTCTCTTGATTCGTTTAACCTATACCACACTTTAATCTATCAGTACCCAGTTTATGTTAGACTGGTATGGATGCTTTTCATATCCCTTGGACTCATGCTTAGAGATCTTATTTTTAAAGGTATTAGGAGTATAATCTTAGCTATGGTTATGTCATGCTCTTCATCCAATCTATAACTCTTGACCGTAGAGGTTGTGTTTGAGTAATTCAGTTAACTGTCCTCATTGTAATTGATGTCCTCTTGATGAAGTTTGGTTTCCATGGGATAATATTTACCTTTAATTTTTCAAAATTGGGTTTGATGGTACCTTGCAGAGGTATATGTTTTGTTTGGAAAGCCTCCCTTTCTTATACAGTGAACCTATTTTGAGTATAATGTAAACATTATTTTCTCCCTCACACGGAAATAAACTGCTTAAACTTAAAAATTCATATTTATAACTTCTCAATGTACCTATCCATCATATATTATATTGATACTTGTAAAGATTCACTTGGAATGCATTAGTGATGTGTGTGATTTCAAATAGAACTCTTGTAAATTTGTTGTGTTCTGATTTGGTTAATGACTTCTTGTTCCTATGAATTGAATAATGTGATAATCTTAGCTATTCCTACCCATTAAAATCCAATTGGTAATGTGTCAACCTGAGCATATTAGATCTCTAAATGGGAATCTTGGAATTTCAAAACTTATAAGTAAATTTGGGCACTAGGAGGATAGATCCTTACGCTAACTTTTTGGTTTAATAGAAGCAATAAAACTTTGTAAAAATAGCAAGAAACCTCTTATACTCCCCCTAGAAGTAGAATGAATAAATTTTTCCGCCTATATAGAATGGTGAGAAATCATGTCAACATTGGTGATGACCCTAATGATACAAGATATAGGATATCATAATATAAGGAATGTATTAATTAGAAAACTTATAAGAAATATGCTTGGAAAACATAATTATAACTTGTGTCTTATAATTTGGATTATGGAATGGATAAATTTATGGGATTGAACACAAGTAGAATGTACAAATAAACCACCATAATTATGTAAATTGCTATTACATGCCTAAAATTTGTAAGGGATATAATCTGAATGGTCAAACTAATTGAAAATTTTCTTTGAGCTATTGTATGAGTATCGAATCTTAATAGCATCCTAAGGTTTGGGGTGTGTCATAATTGAGTACTTTATATACCCCTTACTATATCAAAAATAAACATATGTATAATGGTTACAACATAAGTTACATGCTAGAGTATTTTTGGGACCTCTCACTAGTTGTATGAAAATTTTTAGAAGTATACATAAGGATTTTGTCACCTTGTTAGAATGGGTTAATTTTTATGTTTTTATCAATGGACCCTACGTTCCATCATGCCAAAAGTGGTAACTATCTTAACCTTTAAATATTATCACCTATCATTATTAATGGAGTACCTTGTTAATAGTGTGGTGTTCTAGTTGTGTTTTACTCCTTGAAACACAAATGTGAGTAGTCCTCCTTGTTGGCTATTTAGACCGAGGTACCCTTTTTTCTCTTATCTTGACATGTGTATAAATTATGACCCTTTTGAAGTAAGTCCTTATCTTTGAGCTATTAGGAAGGTGTCTTCTTGTGTTGGAATAGGTCATTGATGACCTAGGCTTATTAACAAGATTAGGCAACATATGTTAAGGATATGGAGGAATTTTGGAATCCTCTTTCCTTTTAGAGAACCATGATGTTGTTTTCCCTTGTCCTTAGGAACGAAATGGTGCATAATATTTTCATTAGTTCCTTCAAGAATTTTTTTTTCCATGTTGCTCTCGAAAATTTTTAGTTAGAACCTATTTTTTCTTAATTTCTCCTAACTCACTTGAGTGTTCCTATGTGATATAATATTAAGTTATGTTCATTTTAAGAACCTTTTGAACTAATTTAGGCTTAGATTATGAAATTTTGTTGTTATATAGAGTTAATGGTATCTCTTGTGTCAATATTATAGTATGAGCTTAGATTGCCTATAAAAAGGAGAGAGCAAAAATGGGAAATTTCATCTAGTTGATTGAGTTTCTATATCAGGATATGTGTTGTGTGTTACGATATTCAGGTACAAATTTAAGTTATTGAAACATCATGCCAAGAGAATGTTGTGTGTTACCATAAAAATTTAAGAGATACCTTCAGAATTATATGTAGATCGCCAATGATTAGTCTTCTTCCTTGTAAACATTTGATTAAATGTAGGTGTGTTCCTTGTTGTTAAACCTTGTCTTATGTGATCCAAAATTTGTGAGGCCTATGAGTAGGCATGTTTTCTCATGTAAAATTGATGGTCATGATTGTTAGTTGTTATCCTTATCTAAAATAAAACATTGTAGTGTAAATTCAACCCAAACAGAAGTCTCATTCCACCTTTTGACCATGTGTTGTATCTATGTATGGCTACGTGGACACCTTGAGCCTATAACATGTTCTTATTCTTCATGGACCTTAGTTTTTATTCATTGGTTTTTCATTGACCATTCTTGTTTAAATATTCTATGTTGTAAACTTGGTTAACCTTGTAGAGATTATTCTCAAAGTTTGATCACTAGAAATCTTGTTTGGAGGAGGTTTGGTATCTATGCCTTATAGCCTCCCTTATCTTCTTTCAAAAGTGTTGAACACAACTAGAGCTTCAAGGGGAAATTTTTTCTTTGAAGTAAGGAAACCGCACGAAAGACTTGACTGTTATTTTTATGCTTTTCTTCACTACCTCTTTCCGTGACTTCTAGGAGGAAGTAAAGTCTAAGGGGAGGGGATGTAGTGTCGAAAAATCTTTGACATTGATCTTACTAGGATTTTTCTTACTTTGAATTCGCTACCTAGACTTTGTTATCATACTTAATCATTAGACATTGATAGACGGACATTATTATATTTGATTATTATTTCACTATACATTATAGATATTTTGATTATGAATATGTTATAATCATGGTGCAAATTATATGCATGAATTTATATTTTAGTAGTGATGTTGATCTAGAGTCACTACCTTCTATATATATACAAACACGTTGGATTTTGATACATAGATTTTGTTAGATGAACTACCTAGTCTTGTTATCTCATTTTTGTTGATGAAATGAAAGAATTGAGATATCTTGAAATTGTAAAAAAGTGGTGAAATTACTTTATTTTAGTGATGATTTAGTTGTGTTAATTAAATATGTGAATTGATATGTATATGTGTGTTTTAATGTGTTGATGTCATTGATATGGACATGAGGCTAGAGAGGTATTGTTTTGAATTTGCACGAAATTGTATCACAATAAACAAAATGGGATAGGAGACCAACAAAGAAAGAATTTTGGGTATTGAAAATAGGTCACCTTGGCAACTTGTGTTTGTGTATGTTGTTATGTTGTTGATAAATTATTAGGAGGATTGGGGGTGACCTCAAATGTGACCTTGGGTAAATGTGTTATTCCCTTTTCATTTTAATTATTTTGTGAGTATGTGATTTATTTTAGTAGTGTGAGTCACTTTATTAGTGTTTTCGGGGTGTGGAGCCTATTTTTGGTATTCTCAAAACAATATTGAAGTGTGGAGTTTGAATTGGGAAGATGAAAGGTCATGACCGTTTCTTTTCCAGCCATGAGAAGATGAAAGGTCATGACAATTTCTTTTCCAGTCGTGGGAAGATGAAAGGTCGTGACTTTCAAACTTCTAGGGTCAGATTTTGGACTTATTAAAGGATTGTAATCCTATAAATAGAGGTGCTAGGGTATCTTGAACATATCTTGTGTGTTCAAGAGGTTTTGAGTCTTACTAATCAAGAGGTGATCAAGAGTGATCAAGGTTAAGTAGTTGTGTGTCAATTGTGGTTTGGATGTGGTTTAGCATCTTTGGAATTATGTTGTGAGTTCATAACTAAGAGAAGACTGTGAGAGTTGCTTTATTCTTGATGATAATAAAATCTGAGCAAGTTATTAGTGGATGTAGCCCACATTGGGTGAACCACCATAAATCTTGTCTTGAATTCTTTTGTGCATTATTTATTTATGTTATTATATTTTTGCATGTATAATTATGCTATATAGTTTCCCTCTTTGCTATGATTTGAGGAATTGTTTCGCATATTTGTTCTCTAATTCCTAATAGCTGGTATCAAAGCTTTGGTGGGTTTTTGCTGAAGTGATAAATCGAGGGAAATTTTAGCTTGAGTGGGACCTATGGTGGATGAGGAAAGATCAATGGTTGAGAAGTTCAATGGGTAGAACTTTGGTTTGTGGAAGATGAAAATGAAGGATTACCTATATCAAAAGGACCTCCATGTTCCTTTGGCTGGGAAAGCAAATAAACCTACAACCATATCATATGAGGATTGGGAGTTCTTTGGATAGAAAGGCACTGGGGAAATTCAATTATGCCTTGCATCTTTGGTTACTTTCAACATATTGTAGGAGAAGACTACGGAAGGTCTCATGAGTGTGTTGGGGAAGTTATATGAAAAACCCTCTTCCTCTAATAAAATATTTTTAATGAAAAAATTATTTAATATGAAGATGTCGAGAATGGTTCTATTGTTGTTCATTTGAATGAATTTAATACGGTTGTTAGTATGTTAAACTTGGTAAAAATTGACTTTGATGATGAGGTCAAGAATTTGTTGATTTTTTGCTCCTTACCAGATAGTTGGGACACCTTGGTTATGGTTCTAAGTAATTCAGTATCGAATAATTCAAAGATGAAGTTTAAGGATGTAATAGGTGTGATCCTAAGCGATGAAATGTGAAGGAAGAGCACCGAAGATTCTTCTACTTCTGGAAACACTTTGATAGTGGAGAGTAGAGGGAGATAAAATAATAGAGGGAAAGGTAACTGTGGGAAGTAGAATGATCATGGAAGGTCAAAGTCCAAGAGTAACCTAGAATGTTGGCACTATGGGAAGGTTGGTCATGCTAAGAAAGATTTCTTGTCTCTTCGGGAGAAGAAGAACAAGAAGGAGGAAACTAAAGAGGTAAATGTGGCAATAGGTGATGTTTGTTAGGATTCCTTAATTCTTTCTTTAGATCATATTTTGAGTCTTGGGTGTTAGATTGAGGGGCTTTTTTCCATGCCACCCCACATAGACATTACTTTACTGATTTTGTTGAAGGAGATTTTGACATGTATATCTTGGTGATGATGAACCATGCATCATAGTAGGGAAATGTTGTGTTTGGGTGTAAATGCAGAATGGGAACACATGGCTACTTAAGGATGTCAGACATATGCCTAAGTTAAGGTGGAACTTGATATTAGTGGGTCAGCTAGGTAGTGATGGCTATACGGTCAGTTTTATAGAAAATTCTTGGAAGGTCACCAAGTGAGCTCTTGTGGTTGCAAGAGGTAAGAAAAATGGTACTTTGTATTTAACCAGTGGTGTCAATTATTGTAATTTTTTTTCTGCAGATGCAAATGGAACTTTTTGGCACAAGAGACTCGGTCACATGAGTCAAAAGGGCATGTAGATTTTAAAGGACAGGTTTCCCAGATTAAAAGAGTTAGATTTAGACTTCTGTGAGGATTATGTTTATGGAAAATAGAAGCGGGTGAGATTCCTCAAGGTTGGACCTACCAGGAAGGAGGGTAAGTTTGATTTAGTGCATATAGATATATGGGGGCCAACTAAGGTAAACTCTATTGGTGGTTCATGTTATTATGTCACTTTCATTGATGATGAAAATAGAAAATTTTGGGTATATTGCATTAGAAAGAAATATGATGTGTTTGAAACCTTCAAAATATGGAAAGCCTTGGTTGAGAATGAAACAAATCTCAAGTTGAAATTTCTCGGGTTAGATAATTGAGGGAGTCTTATAGAAATGAATTTATTGATTCTTGTTCGGTAAATGGGATCTGCGCGGGAAATGAATGGTTCCAAATACTCCATAGGAAAATGGAGTGTCGAGAGAGAATGAAAAGGACAATCATGGAGCGTGTTAGGTCCATGAGGTTACATGTGGGGCTGTCACTCATGTTTTGGGTAGAAGCGGTGAGCACAAGTATTTATCGATTAACGAGAGGACCCTCCATGGATTTGGATGGAGGTATACCTGAGGAGGCTTAGTCTGGTAAGAAAATTGATTACTCATTTCTTAGAGTCTTTGGATGTGAGGTATTTTTTCACATTGATATAGATAATAGAATCAAGTTAGAGGCTAAGTTTGAGAAATGTACCTTTGTTGGATATGGTGAGGATGACTTTGGTTTACATGTTTGGAGTCTCAAGGACAAGAAAATATTTCAGTCTAGAGATATTGTCTTCAATGAAAAATTCATGCATAAAGATCAATTGCAGGAACATAAAGAGGAATCAAAGAAAGAATACATGGTGTTAGAGGACATTGTGGACACCAAGGTGTTCAAGGGGCTAGTTTAGGTGTAGCATGTTCTGGTAAGAAGGGAACCTGAACGATTTACTCCATCTCTAAATTATTTATTTCACTTTGACGGTGGAGAGCTAGAGTGCTTTTAGGAAGCGGTGCGAGGTGGATGTCGGGAAGAAAGGGGAGTAGGCCATGGATGAAGAGCATAGATCTCTTATGGAAAACCAGACTTGGGATCTAATGGAGCTACTCAAGGGCAAGAGAGCATTGCATAAAAAATGGGTGTATAGAATCAAAGAGGAATATGAAGGAAAAGATACAAGCCCGGTTTGGTGGTAAAGGGACTTTCATAGAAGAAAGGTATAGACTTTGATGAAATTTGTTCTCCTGTTGTTAAAATGAATTCTATTAGGACTGTTCTCGGTTTAGTAGTAGTAGAAGACCTGCACCTAGAGAAGTTGGATGTGAAGACTGCATTCCTTCATGGTGATTTGGAGGAGGAATTGTATATACAACAACCACATGGTTATGAGGTCAAAGGGAAGGAGAGGTTAGTGTGCAAATTGAAGAAGAGCTTGTATGGCCTAAAACAAGCTCCACGACAGTGGTACAAGAAGTTTGACAGTTTTATACAAGAGAAGGGTTACTCCAGGTGTCAATAAGACCATTTTGTGTACATCAAGAAGTTTCTTGATGGTAGTTATATTATTTTGTACCTGTATGTGGATGATATGCTTGTTGCAAGGAAGAAAATGTATGAAATAAAGGTACTCAAGAAGCAACTAGGTGACTCCTTTGCTATGAAGGATTTGGGGGCAGAAAAAAAATACTTGGTATGAGAATAACTCGGAACAGGAAGGAGAGGAAGTTGGTTTTATCTCAAGAAGAGTACATAAAGAAGGTATTTGAGAGGATTAGTATGTAGAATGCTAAATCGGTTAGTACTCCTTTGGCATGTCACTTTAAATTATCAAAGGAGAAGAGTCTCAAGGCGAGGAGGATAAAATCTAGATGTCCATGGCACTTTGTACTCATCGGTGGTTGGTAGTTTGATGTATGATATGGTATGCACTAGGCCGACATTTACCATGTAGTGGGAGTAGTGAGTAGGTTTATGAGTGATCCAGGTAGAGAGCACTAACATACATTGAAGTGGATCCCTCAAGTATTTGAGAGGGACCATGCGAGAAGCATTGTGTTTCAGTGGATTGGACACTATATTGTGTGGTTATGTAGATTCATACATTCGGGAGATTTGAAAAGTAGGAGGAGCACGAAAGGTTACATATTTATGGTTAGTGATACAATGGTGAGTTAGATCTCACGGTTACAAAAGGTTATGGCTTTGTCAACCATAAGGGCTGAGTATGTTGCTGCCACAAAGGAAAGAAAGGAGATGATTTGGCTACAATAGTTTCTTGATGATTTGTGTCATAAGCAAGAAGTTGGGAGAATACACAATGATATTCAGATAATTGTTTATTTAGCGAAGAACTATGCTTTTCATTCTAGGATGAAGTACATTCAGCTGAAATATCATTTCATCAGGGAATATTTGGAAGAAGATAAGTTGAAGCTGGAAAAGATTCATACCAGTTAGAATCCTGATGATATG
The DNA here is from genome assembly GCA_018340775.1 of Taxus wallichiana var. yunnanensis. Lineage (NCBI taxonomy): Eukaryota > Viridiplantae > Streptophyta > Pinopsida > Cupressales > Taxaceae > Taxus > Taxus wallichiana. The sequence continues at coordinate 984,802,126 of CM031240.1, forward strand.
ATGACCAAGGTGGTCACAAGGGAGGATTTGAAGTTGTGTTTAACTTTGATTAGCCTTCATGGTTGATAATGAAGGGTTGAGAACTTTTCTTAGTAGGAACAGTCTCCATGTGGGAGATTGATGGGGTGTGGAGCCTATTTTTGGTCTTCTCAAATTAGTATTGAAGTGTGGAGATCAAATTGGGAAGATGAAAGTGTTGACAATTTATGCACTTGTGTAGAAATGGGCAACTTGAAACTTTGTTACTGACGGATAGCATTGGTTAATTATACCGAAGATAGGGAAATTATAACAAATTATATCGTTACTATTGATTTATTTAAAAGATTACATGAAATCTATAGTTATGTGTACTATTACAAAACATAATAAATCACATAGTCTACAATTTCACGACTATCCTCAGCAAAATAACGATGAAGCCAAAAGGCCTATATTTTCTAACTTATTTATGAGTTTTGTAGGAATAGGTTGCAACATGAGAATGAAAAAGATCAGTTTAACTGGTTAAGAAAGAAGCAGCTACTGTTTACTTTCAAGAGAATGGAAAACAAACATCATTTAAAGATGGTTTACAGAAAGAAAGAAGCATCAAGATGAGTCGAGGAAACAAAGATTTTACAAATCAAGTTGAAAATCTGAAAAGGAGAGAGGAAAACAGTCATTTTTGAAAATTTTTGCCAGAGTCTCCCCTTGTAAAAGTGACTTTCAATTTAAAACAGAATTGAAATACATGCTTTATAGGCTACTATATGCTTTATAAGCTATTTGAGCTTCGAAAGAAATGATAACAGTCAACAAAAAGTATATGTTTCATCATTACAAAGTTGATATTATGATCAAATGAAACATACAGATATTTCAGAAGTTCATCAAGTTGCAGCTATTCAAAGTTCATTTTATTTCCAAATTCAAGTGTGAATTAAGCCAACTACTTCACAATTTTCCAAAGTTGCAATGGATCAAGCAAAGCAAGCATGAACAAAATTCGATCAAGTGAACAGACAATCCATAAAAGGTAGCAGAGAGATACTCATATCTTTTCAAAATGGACAAGTTACAGAAATCTGGAGAGAGAAGGATTTTGAATTTTTTTGTCAAAGTCTCCCCTTGTAAAATGGGGTTTTTAGATAAAACAGAATTGAAAATTAATGCTTTATCAATAAAACTGAAATACAGTGACTGTATTATTGCTTCGAAAAAGGAAAAGTCATTACAGAAAAGAAACTTAATGATTTTCTTTGAGTTTACAGAATATACAGTTATAGGTGAAGCCAGGGCTGAGGTTATGAATACAAAAATGCTGCCATCTCAAAGAAGTACAACTATCTATCCAAGAGATTTGATCAAATACAGATGCAGCTACATGAGTTGTAAATAAAATCTAGAAATAATATGTTATGCATAGTTTCAGAAAGCAGGGTACATTATTTTCAGAAAGTCAAGAATATCGCTACTAGTCAAGCATTCAACAGATGTGATTTTTAGGAAACAATTGCTTTTCAAACACTCATCTCATGGAGAAATTTAATGTTCAAGTATCTCAGTTTGAGAAGGTTTAAATTAAGCATTTTCAAAGGGATGCTACTAAAATTTCAAAGAATCTTGTTATCATGAACAATGAATTATAATAGAATTGATTTTCCAGAATTCAAAGCTTGAGCTAGAGATGAAACTCAAAGGATTCACATATCAAGACTTTCAGAACGTGGAAACAAAGCACTCAACAATTTTAACTGAAAGTTTCAAAAGGCTAATGCAAGGAGCATATCTCTTTAAGAAGAATGAAATTTGCAAGAATGGAAATAATGAAGAAGTCCAAACACTCACATCAATGAGCCTTCAGGTCCAATCATTTTAGAACAAAAGAGGTTGCAGATCTAAAACAAAATTAACAGTTCCTATCTTTAATTAGAAAACCCATTATTGGGTATTGAAATTAGAAATTTTTACAGAAGGAATGTTACATTCAGGGAGCTACAGGATATCTGATAGACTCAAAATAGGAAAGATGAGGCTGTAAAAGCTCATATTTAAGCTTAAAATGGTGAGACATGAGAATCCCTCAGGCTTCAGCTAGCTACAAAGATCAAAGTCGGGAAATGTGAAAATTATGAACAAGAGCTCTCAGGTCTAAAAACATGTTTGCAAGTAAATATACAAATGCAAGTACCCGAAGATCATTAAAAGAAATGAATAGTGGAATAATAAATATGGATGCCCAGATCAAAAACTTTTGGGTCTGGAGTTGAGTGCTCAGAAGACCAAGACATTCAGAGGAACCAAATTCAGAAACTACAACAATGATGTCCATTCGAAAATAGTTATGGGAACCCAAGTAATCATTCATCATGCCATTAGATAAACAAATCGAACAAGAAACAGTACTTACTAGGTTGTCAAAGCTGAGAAAGAAATCAAGATGGAGCTCAGGGTCGCAAGTTCGAATCAGAGCCAAAAACACGAGTATATATAATGATTTTCAGGTCGAAATAATCAAAGTCGAACCAATGGTGTCACATGCAAATACAAAAGAGAAACGTTTATCAAGTATTTTGAAGTCGAAATGGTAGGGACAAAGTAGCAGTGATATTATAAGGCCGAAACTTACCTTCCTTCATCAAACAGTATAATAGTTACACAATCCGAGCTCAAAAGACTTCAACAATGGCGGCCAAGGGATCACACAGAAATCTCAGAGCAAAGAAAACCCCACAAGGCTAAAATATCACGGCAACAGGGAACCATTTTACAAATCGAAAGCTCCAAGAAAAAGATCAGAAATGACTTTCAAACTCAAAGAAACGATAACAATAGATGTCTTCGTGACCTACCAAAAATCCCAACAGAAATGAAATCACACAGAGATATCAATACAGATAAACTCGAACAGAGATTTCAGAATCAAAAATCCAGGCCAGCTTCAAAAGTCACCAATGGATTTCAATACGAGGAGCAAGACTTCAATACAGGCTGAGCTTCAGGAAGAACAACCTTGGCGAATAGAGAAGCAGAGCTCGAGAGAAGCTCCAAAAATAAAGTAAAGGCTGACCTTCAGAAAGAGCAACAATGGCGACCAAGAAAATTTTGCCAGGGCTTTGCCCGTGAGTTCAAAAACCAAATGAAATGATCAAACTGGAGGACCTCGATTTTAACTCCTCACTTCAGCGAGGGTCATTTCCAACTTAACCATGGTCAAGAATCGACACTCAACTTCATCAAGGACGAGATCAAGTGGCCAAGGATCATGCCCAAAGAACAAAGCTAACCACTTGAGTAATATGTCACCAACCACATTAAATGCTCAGGTCTAAAACCCTAACCGCGAGTTCAGAATCAACGGCATCGTGCACAGAGGGATAGAGATCAAGGGCCCAAAATGATTCATCAAATTCCAAGCAAACCCAACACAGGTTAGGTTACCACTAACCAAATTTTCTAAGGGTTGAGTCACCATGGGAAGGGGCCAACCCACATGTCCAAAAATTAAATCATTGCAAATGAATTTCATAAGTTTGACTATGGTTCTTTCAAAAATCAAAGGGGTGACCAAATCATGCATAATAATCACCGAAAAGGTTAAATAGAACCTTATTTCAACCAAAGGTAAGAGTGGGGTGGTAAACCTTTTTAACATGCCTAGGTCCAAGGTGGCCAAGTAATAATATGGTGCCCCCCTTTGTATTTTTTTCAAAACATAAAATATGCTAAAGTCCACACAGTGGCCAAACATGGTAGAAGTGTAGAGGTGGTCCCCACTCCAAGAAGGTTGGGTTAAGATTCAACTTTCATCCATGTAATCACTAGTAAATGGAATGAGTGTCAGCATCAGAGGAAAAGGTGGTCCTATCAGATTTATATGTGGATAAGTATTATTGCAAATATTTGAAATATTTTACTCACATACAAGGAATTATATTTTTGCATGCCTTCACAACAGGACAAAATAGAGAAGATGACAAATTTGCATGCTCAAAGGAGGAAGACTTTCCTAGCAAGCAAATTATATTATTAGCAATTATTCACCCATTCTTTCTTTAAAATAGAACAGTCAACTTTAGTTTGACTGTATTGTATTTAAGGCCATCAATGCCTATTTTATACTGCATGCTCAGTTTGTATTATTTTATTCCTTTATTTATTATTAAATAAAGGATAAAATTAGGATGCATGGGTGAGTACAGCCTTAGGCTATTTTTAGGAAGGGTGAGAAAAATTTTGCTATATATTGTGTGCCTTTGCAAAGCACAAGGGGGAATTCCCAAAGGAATTTTGGATATAGGAGTACTGAAGCAATTTCTGCTAGTTTTTCCCTCTGAGTGTGAAGTATTTTATGCCTTTCAAGTTATTTTGTAGTCTTGTGTATGTTTATATTAATTTTGTGAATGAAAATTCCCTGATTAACCACTTTACCCTGCTACAAATCCAGTCTTTTCTGCTTAATTTTAATGTGCATGTTAACTTATTAGTACTGTTGTGAAATCTCCCTCAGTACAATCAAGTGTTTTTCCCTTAAATATTCTACAAAAAGGTATTAATTGGTTTGTGCATTAAAAATTCTTCACAAATCAGTTGTGTATTTTACTCAGTCAAAGTTCTCATACAAATTTGGTGTATCACCTTAGTCTTATTTATTTTATAGTCATCTTTTACCCTAGAACTCCTAGAAAGTAGTTTAGTATACACCAATAAGGAACCAACCTTTTAATCCCAGAGATTCACCTCACAATAGGTATACCCACAGACCTGAGGTGTCTCCATTGTATCTACGAGAGAGAGAGAGAGAGAGAGATCAATTTTGTAGGCTTAGAAAATCTTTCTGCCATCTCTCTACAGGGTGCACTTTCGAGAGATAATAGAAAGGTCGTGACCATTTCTTTTCCAACCATGGGAAGATGAAAGGTCATGATAGTTTCTTTTGCAGCTGTGGGAGGATGAAAAGTCATGACTTTCAAACTTCTAGGGTTGGATTTTGGAATTCTTAAAGGATTGTAATCCTATGAATAGAGGTGTTAGGGTATCTTTAAGATATCTTGTGTGTTCAATAGGTCTTGAGTCTTAGAGAACAAGTGGTGATCAAGGTTAAGCAATTGGGTGTCAATTGTGGTTTAGATGTGGTTTAGCATCTTTGGACTTTTGTTGTGAGTTCATAGCTAAGAGAAGATTGTGAGAGTTGTTTTACTCTTGTTAATAATAAAATCTAAACAAGTTCTTGGTGAACATAGCCCACATTGTGTGAACCACGTTAAATCTTGTCTTGTCTTCTTTTGTTCATTATTTATTTATGTTGTTATATTTTTGCATATATAATTTTGTTATATAGTTTCCTCTTGCTTTGATTTGAGGAATTGTTTCCACATATTAGTTCTCTAATTCCTAACAAGTGTTAGTTAGTGTTCTCTTATTTAAGTTGATTAATCTTGATTAATTATTGTAATGTGGGATGTGAACAAAGGGGGTCTTTAATGTTGGTAGATTTTCCTTAATTATATCTTGGATTTGAAAGGATTTATCGGTTTTAAGTGTTGTGTACTCAACCTTGCATGTCAAACTTGGATTTGGGATTTTAGGCTATTTTTAGAGGCTTATAGGACAAGTTAATCTTGTCCCACACCTCTTAAAGTCACCCACCCACTATGCTTATGATGTGAGGGATTATTTGAGGCCATTTTTTGTGTTTTAAAGGAGAAAAAGAGTAATTCATTGCACTTTTCTTACAAGAATATTTAATTGTGGCCTTTAGATGTGTGGGTAAGATATTGTGTGTATGTGAGAGGCTTGTCATTTCCTCCACCACCAATTTATTGAGATTTGGGTTTGACATATGACAATGCGATAAGGAGGTGAGGAGAAGTGATGTGGCATCCTACATGGATCAACCTTGTCCTCCTCTTCTCCTTTTCTATTTTTTCAAGGTTGTTTGATGATTTTTGGGGGAGAGGTTATATTTTCACTCTTACATTCGGGAGGAGTGTTGGGGTTAGCACAAGGTTTTACAGATAATATATCATATCTAAGCATACATGCAATAAAAATGGATATTCTACTAGAAGAAATATATAAAAAAGAAATATAAATCAACACCAGATTTAATGTGGCTCACCTAGTGTGGGCTACATCCACCAAGAAACAAGTCAATCTATTATCCAAAGATTCTAGAAGATATAAAATTAAGATTTAGAATCTTTCACACCTTTCACAATGTATAATACTTTATTTCTCTCAAGATTCTCCTTCTTCCTAAGAATTTTCTCTCTCACAATTATTTTCACAATAATTATTAAATCTCTCTTCTAATCATAGATTTCTAGCTTATAAATACCTTATCCAAACTTAGGGCACTTAGCCATGAAATTACAATCAATATATCTACTTTAATACTAAAATTAGATCTAGTTCCCATGAGTTAAATAAAACATCCATGCACAAGTAACTGACATTGATTAGTCCTAACCGATGTCAGTTCCTACTTGCCTAATCGATGTCAGTCATAGGTGACCAATGTTGGTCTCTACATAAATGATGTCGGTTACTATGTTTTCTAAAAAGTTTATATAGTATGCTAAACTGAATTAATTGAGCTCCACATCTCAACAATCTCCCACTTAGATATAAATTACTACACTATACTTATACAACATCATTCTTGGATCCTTTCCTTAGTTTTTTTCTTCCTCTTCAAGTCTTAAACTCCAAGACCAACAAAAGCGGAGTGTAGCTCCAAATTCTATTTCACTAATGGATTTATTAGCATATCGACATGGGTTTCACGTGTATGAATCTTCTCTAGTTTCAGTTTCCCATCCTCTAATACCTATCATATGAAGTGATACCTCAACTGAATGTGTTTTGTTCTATAATAAAACGCTGAGTTCTTTGCCAAAGGAATTACACTCTGACTATAACTAAATAATTTGTAATCATCTTGCTCCTTTCCCAACTCTTCCATGAACCTTCTCATCCATATCATCTTTTTGCTAGAATTTGTAGCTACAACATACTATTCCTCTGTAGTAGACAAAGCCACAACCTTCTGTAATCTCAATATCCAGCTAAATTTCATCCCACTTACTTTAAAAATATATCCAGTAGTTCTCCTTCTACCATACAGATCTCAAGCCATATCCAAATCAACATAGCCACATAAATAAATATCTAAACCTCCATATCATAATTGAATGCTAGATGTCCCTCTCAAATACCTCAAGTATCCATTCAACTACTTTCCAATGTTATTTACCCGGATTGGCTATAAATCTACTCATAACTCTCATTTCTTGTGTAATGTCCGGTCTGGTACAAAATATAGCATACATGAGACTCCCTAATTATTGAATCATATGGTACTCGTGTCATGTATTTGACCTCTTCATGTGATGAGGGACACTAATGTTTTCTCAATTTGAAGTGTTTCACCATAGGTGTACTTGCAGGTTTTGAATTCTACGTTTTAAACCTTTCTAACACCTTATAGATATAATCCTCCTGAGACAAATACAATTTCTTCTTCTTCCTATCTATTTGTATTTGCATGCCAAGGATTCTTTTTACAGATCCTAAATACTTCATAGAAAATGTGTGAGCTATATTTCCCTTAAGATCACCAATGTCCTACATACTAGATTCTACAATAAGCATATCATCCACATATGATAACAAAATAATATAGCTTCCATTTCCAAGCTTCTTGAAATAAAAAAAATGGTCAAATTCACATCTAAAGTAGCCATGCTCATACATGAAACTATCAAACCTCATGTACCATTGTGTTGGAGCTTTCTTGAGCCCATATAGGCTCTTTTTGAACTCGAACACAAATTTCTCCTTACCCTTGACTTCATACCCAATCGATGCTACATATAAATCTCTTCATTTAAATCATCATGAAGGAAATTTTTCTTCATATCTAGTTTCTCTAAATGTAAATCATCTACTGCAACTAAACTCAATACAATACGTATGAGAGTCATCTTAAGAATAAGAGAAAATATTTCACCAAAGTTAATACCTTTTTTTTGTGCAAATATTTTAACTACAAGCCTTGCCTTGTACTTTTTTGTCCACCCTCTTATTTCTTGATCCCAGTAAACCCATATTTTTAGCAATGTCCTCTTACCTACTAAAAACTTAACCAAATCCCAACTCTAGTTTTGTTTCAAGGAGTCCATCTCCTCATTCATGTCATGTTCCCACCGTACGTGGGTCTTATCTTGCATTGCTTATTCAAAAATTTATGATTCACCATTATCAATCAATAACAAATAAGATAGAGAAGGTTTAAATCTTTCGGATGTTTACTTACACTTTTGAAATTCTCACAAGATTTTGGGGTAGCAGAGGCTCATTTTGGATCTCCTGGACATTTTTTTCCAATTGACATGGTGAACTACATCGGTCACCTGTAGACGACACTAGTTACGCTAATTGATGTTGGTCTACCTCTCCTATAACCAAAACTAGTTAATTTGATGGTGTCATTCGTGGGTCAACCGACATTTGGTTATTGTGTAACCCTATAGGTATGAGTTTTAAATCTAAGAGTTAATTTTCATTCACAAACCGCTCAACCTGTTGGTCCTTGGGTACGCATATTTTATCCATATACATTCTCTTTTCATTCCATTCAATGTCACGAATCCTAATAATTTTTGAATTCTCTAAATCCCAAAAATAGAATCCAAAATCACCAAATCCATAACCAATGAAAGTGCATCTGGTAGATTTTGTATCCAATTTTTTTCTATTTTCCTTATCAATATGCACAAAATCTTATGAACCAAAAAAAATTAAGAAAAGAAATATCTACCTCTTTTCCAATCTAAGATTCCTCTGGTATTCCTCTATCTAATGAACTTGAAGGCCCATGGTTAATCAAATAAATAGTTGTATCGACTTCTTGTTCCCAAAGCTGCAAGGGAAATCCAACATGTATCCTCATACTTCTAGCACATTCCACGATTGTCTTGTTCATTATATTTGTAACACCATTCTCTTGTGGTGTTCTTCGAACCATCCTTTCTCTACATATTGCATTCACTAAAAATAATCATTGAAAGCTTTGCTATAGTATTAACCACCATTTTAATATCTAAGGCACTTTAGCTTTGAATTTGATTCATTCTCAATAAGTGCTTCCATATTTTAAAAGTCTTAAAAACATCACATTTACATTTAATACAATAAACACATACATTTCTTGTAGCATCATCAATTAAGTAATATAATATTGGGCTCATCCACGAGAAGCTACCCGGGCTAGTCCCCACACATCCGAGTGTACAAGCTCCAATTTTCACTCCTTCTTAATTGCCCCAACTTTGACAAATATCACTCTCTTTTTCTTTCTAAAGGCAGAATGATCACATAATTCAATATCTAAATATTTCAAATATGATAACTTACCCTTATCCTTTAATATATGCATTCCTTTTTTACTCATATGGCCCAACCGATTCGCCACATGCATGCATTTGAATCAAGTAGATAACACAAAAAGGAATCAGTAACACGTAGGTAAATATAATGTTCCTACCTTTTATTGCCTCTTTCCTCAATAAAGACACCCTTGGTGACTTTCCAAGAGTCTGCAGTGAATGTGACCATGCAACCAGCTTCACCTAGTTTCCCTCCGGATATAAGATTCCTCTTGAGGCCTAACACATGCCTCACATCTTTCAATACCCATGTATTTCTATTCTAAAATTTTAGATGAACTTCCTCTTTATCAGTAATACTACAAGGTTCATCATCACCCAAATAAAAATTCACAAAATTTCCTTGGACATAATTTCGAAATAAACCTTATTAGGGGTTGCATCGAAAGATGCTCCCGAATCTAAAACCCACAATTCTATTCTATTGTCCAAAAAAAGAATAAGAACATCTTATATTACCTATAATGCATTATTTTCCTCTATATTTTCCTCTTTACCTTGGTCTGGGTGTTGGTTTTCTTTATCTTTTGACCAATAATCTTTCTTTACATGTCCTTTCTTTCAAAAATTCCAAGCTGGTAATTCCCTTTCCTCTAGATTTAGATCTACCATTCCTTGACTTTGATTTCCCATTATTATTACTCTTGGATCTCTTCTTCTACCTTCCTCTTCTTTCTAGATTCAAATCATTCCTAGATGATGATTCCTCTACACTTTTCCTGCAAATTTCCTCATTCATTATTATACAAACCACATCATCAAACTTCAAAATATTATTAGCAAATGTTGTATTACTAACAGCCATTACCAAGTTATACCAAATATTAGGCAAAGAACATAAGCATAAGAGTTCTTTCACTTCATCATCAAATGGAATATCAACTAATTTTAACTCGATTTATAATAGATCAAAAATTCTTCAAATGAATAGATACGAGATCCACCTTCATGCATCCTAGAACTAAATATTTTCTTCATCAAATAAACATTATTTGAAGGACTCAATTTTTCATATAAATTAGCAAGAGATTTCATTAACTCTACCATAGATGTCACTTCTACAATATTAGAAACCATAGATGCTATCAAGTTCAATCTTATAGATCCCAAATCCTTTATATCAAGAATCTTCCATTCTTCATCAGTCATCTTCGTAGGTGTATACTTTTCATCCAATGGTAAGTACAAATATCTTTGATACGGATAATCCTCAATCTGCATATTCCATAATTGATAATTTTGGCTGTCAAACTTCTCTACCTTATATTTTTTCTGGCATTGTTGTAGATCTCGCTTAATCAGAAAATCCTCTATGAGTAAATATGTTAACATAAAAAATCCTCAAACAAAGCTTTGATACCATTTTTGGGGTTTGCACAAGTTTTTACATATAATATATCAGATCTAAGCATACATGCAATAAAAATAGATATTCTACTAGAAGAAATATACAAAACAAGAAATATAAATCAACACCGATTTAACGTAGTTACAAGCCAATCTATAATCGAAAGCTTCTAGAAGATATACAATGAATATTTACAATCTTCCACACCTCTTACGACATATAGTACTTTCTTTCTCTCAATCTTCTCCTACTTCCATAGAATTATCTCTCTCACAATTATTTTCACAATAATCATTAACTTTCTCTTCTAACCCTAGATTTCTATCTTATAAATACCTTATACAAACTAAGGAGACTTAGCCATATAATTATAATTAATATATCTTCTTTAATACTAAAATTAGATTTAATTCTCGTGAGTTAAATAAAACACTCACGCACAGAAACCGACGTCGATTACTCCTAACCAATTTCGGTTCCTACTTTCCCGAGAGATGCCGGTCATAGGTGACCAATGTTGGTCCCTACATAATTGATGTCAGTTATTATGTTTTCCAAAAATTTTATATAGTATGTTAATGACCAATTTTAGTCCCTACATAACCGATATTAGTTATTGTGTTTTCCAAAAAATTGATATAGTATGTTAAACCAATGTAATTGAGATCCATATCTCAAAAAGGAGCTTGATTCGAGTGCTTTTTGGCATATTAGGATTGTGATTGAATACTATTGCAATGGTGAGGTAGGAACTGTACCCATGTATTTTAATTATATTTTTGTTGTGCAATTGGTTGTAAATAGATGATTGTTGTATGTTTCATGTCTTGGGAATAGAATGTCCTTTAGGTTGTTTAGGATAAATAAAAATGGGTGTATTTCAGAGGGATTCATAAGAGTATTGTTGCATATCTTACGAGGGAGTTTGGTTGGGTGTCCCAAATTTTAGATAAGTTAAAATTGTACGTATATTGTATGTCTTATTGAGGAAGGAATAAGAGTCAAGGGAGGCATAAGAGTATTGTTGGTATGTGATTTGAGTTTCTTAGATTCTTTAAGGTGGGAACTCAACCCATTTGGGAGGCATAAGTCAATCCCCATGTTTCTTTTCTCTCTCTTGGCTTGATATTGAGCCTTTGTGTTTGGAAAAATGGTATGTTTGTTGTTTCTTTACATTTTGTTTTTTGTGTTGAAAAAAAAACTTGCATGAATGATTGTTGGGGAAACCATGTGAATAATGTTGTGGTTTCCTTGTACCTCTTATTTCTTCATTGTTGGGACTTAGGGGCTAATGAGGAGGAAGGCTTATCCTTCTCATTTTATTATTGGTTGGGTGGAGAGCATTGCCTACTCCCCTTATTTTGTTGTGGTGCTTTGATTTGGAAAAATGGTGGAACTCAAGTGAAGTTTTGGACATAGTTGCATTTTGAAGAAGACAAGAAGGAATCCCACTTTTGTAAAATATTTGACATGTTGTCTCCACTTATGTGGAGGGATTTTGTAAATTGTTTTTTAAAGATTCATCTTATTGTAAATGTATTTTGTAAACTTAATTTATATTGGTTATTTGGAAAGTGCTCATGTTGGAAAGGAGGCATGTGAAGTTACATCTTGTTGTTATTATATCTCCTGAAACTTGATTAGTTTATCAAGAGTGTATTGGATGTAAACTTGTATTTTAATGGGCTAGTCCTCGTAAAAATGAAATTATCATTCTTTTATTATATAGATGAAGTAAGGACCTTGAAATGGTTTTGTAAATGAAAATGAGGCTCTCTCAACCTAATCTTACACTTAGGGGTTGTATTGTAAATCTAATTTGAAAGAAATGGTGTTAATGAATGGATAATGTATGTTGAAAAATCTACTTGTTTTCTTGAAATGGATGTCATTTACTCTATTGTGAAAGAAAGGAAATATTCTCTTGTTTTATTGTAAAAGTTAGCTTATTGTTATGTTGAAATAATAGTCAAATTCTACACTAAGTTGTAAGAGGGTAGCTTATATCTAGTGTTTGAAATACAAGAAATATTTCTAACTTCTCCATATTTAGGAACAAATATAAATTTATAATTACCTTGCACTTGTATTTTTTTGCACAACTAAACTTGATTTGATTGTGGAAAGATAAAGTAATCAAGATTATACTCTCATAAGTATATATACATATATAAATTTATATACTTATATACATTTTAAGGGGTAAAAATTGCTATATCATTTACAATTATAAATATATATATAGATTTATTATATAAATTTAGATGTATATATATATATATATATATATATATTTAAATTTATATAATAAATCTATATAAGCATATATATGAGCATATATATATATATATATATATATATATATATATATATATATATATATATATATATATATATTAAAAAAGGAAAAAAAAGAAAGCGAGATTTAATTAAGCCGAGTGGCTTTTAAGAAAAGTGGTCTCGTATTAAAAAAAAGTATATATGTGGGGAGGATGGTGAGCCCCCATCCTTCAATAAATAAATAAAATTAAGTGAGTGGGGGTAGTAGGGGTTGAACCCCCAAAACACTAAAACCTGCACATTTTTATTTGGGTCAAGGCCACTACTAACAAGTGTTGCATTTAAAATATTTAAGTGAATTTTATTTCTATTAAAACAATATAAATAAATGTGTGTGTGTGTGTGTGTGTGTGTGTGTGTGTGTGTGTGTGTGTGTGTGTGTGTGTGTGTGGTTCCATCTTAGGTCACCTATATCTGATGTGCCATAATCAAATTCAAATATTACTAAATTTGGGAATGTTTTCACACACACACACACACACACATAACACACACACACACACACACACACACACACACACACACACTCAAAACCCTTTTCTGTGTATATACACCATTTAAACAAGAAATAACATTTGGGAAAAAATGCCATACCTAAATATGGTAAATCAATAATAATAATAACAACAAATAGTAATATGAGCAAACCCTAGGGTGGTGTAAATGAAAATAAGCACTAAAATGTGTGTATCCATCCATGAGCTTGAGCAACCTTCCATGGCCTCCATCCTCCTCTTCCTCCCAAACCTAGAAATTGAAAATGAGAAAATAGGGGAAAATGATGAATAAGAACACCTCATAAGGATGTGTAGTGCCCCACACAAATTTTTAAAATAAAATAATAAAGTATTTAGTACTACGTCAAATGTAACTCTCATTTTAGCAGCCCAAAATCACTTTATTATGGGTTAGAATTTCCTGCACATGACAAATCTAATGTCTTGTCACATCACTTGTCACAAATTTAACTGACATGGATCTATATATTTGCATCTAAAACAAGATAGTCTATCTGTCAAAATGGTTTCTTGATCCTGCCATGGTTTTTGTTTATTTGATGCTACTGAGGTATCTGACTTATAAAAGTGATTCCAATGCATTTATCTTAAATAGAGGATATTGTTTCCTTTACCTCCTTTCCCAGTGTAGTCCACGCTAATAATAGATTTTGGAAGTGAATTTTGAGAGAAGCTTGTGTGGTGGTTGAAAATGTAAGATTTGGAATCTGCGACCATAAGAGAAGATGTTTAGTATTTTCCTTCTGCCGATAAAATGAGCATTTATTCGTAGGTTGTTATTAGACACTATGGCGAAATCCTGATTTTTGTTTGCATGGAAGTAGAACATCATGCCAATGTCAACCACCTCTCCCAATTGATGCTTGTAAAAGTGTTTCTCCATAGTCACTTAATCTAATAAAAATATATTTAAAATTTAATATAAAATAAAGGAATTAAAATTAAAAAGGCGTGAAAATTGGGGGTGGTTTAGGACAAGGAGGTGCTTGGACCCCTTGTATCTATTTTTTTTACCTTTTTCATTTTGTTTTCTTGTGGACAGAAAAATAGTTGCCACCATGGAGGGAGGGGGGAGGTTCGAGACCACTTTCGTGCCCCCCGATTTTGGTCGTAGCTTTTACATCAACCAATGTCCTTTGGGAATTTTTTTGTTTTTTTTAATGAAATGCCTCTCCAGATGTCTTCCCATGGTTGATGTGACCTATTCTAGCATCCTCCTAGCCTGTGTCAAAGAAAAAATGAGCCCCACACCCCACGTGGACAACTATCAAAGCATTAAAGAAGAGGGATCTGGTCAGATGTTGTAGTTACAAATACTTTAGGGGCATTGTTTCAGTGTTTAACCAAAGGAAAGAACATGACAAATCTCATGGAATAGATTACGGCAGTGTACAAAAGACGTGGGTTTCCTCAGGAGACAGTCACACTATTTCATCCATGCAACAATAGGTCTACAACCTAATCAATTTATATTGCTAGCGTACTTCTAGCCTATGCAAAAATGGAAGCTTTGAAACAGGGTATGTTATCCATCAAAGAATAATGGAGAGAGAAGGTATGTCCACACGACTTTGCTGTCTCCTAAACTGTAATAATTGCAGGGTATGCACAAGATGTTATTTGTATACTATATTCCAATGAAGTTTGAGCAGAGAAGGCATGCCCACATGACCTTGATGTTTCCTAAACTACAATGATAGCAGGATATGCAAAAATGGATTTGTTGAAAAGGAACATGAACAATTTGTTATAATACCTCAAATAAATGCAGTCTCATGGAGTGCCATGATTTTTTAGGATATGCACATAATGGATTCATAGTACACATGGCATTTGTTTTCTATCCCAAAAACACTGATAAGCCTCTTTACTGTGGACTTGTTACTCGGATGGAGGCACTTGTTGTTCCTTTCTTGCCACATGAGGATGTTCTAATAGAACTGGCCACTGATTTTGACATTATTGAGGATGTTATTTTTGGTTTTCCCATGATCTGCAAGAAAGTGAAATCAATTGGTGCGATGTCAACTCCTTGACTTCTTCCTCGCCAGTTCATTTCTAGGCATGGTTCATCTTCCCTTACCTCTCATAGTTCTCATGCTTTAGTTCTCTTTTACAACATAATAGAATTTTAAAATATTAGGATTTTAATATAGTTAAATGTTTTTACCAACTCGTACTGAGAAACAATGAAATATCATGTCGTAACTCACGATGTCAAAATAACTAGTTGTATTAAAACATGAACCTCCACCCTCATTCTGTGGTGATTTAGAAAACTTCCTACTCACCTAGATCGCTCCAATATTGGTATATCGACAAGATGAGATTGACTTCCCAGTAATAATGGATTTGTTGAGAAGGCGCAAGAATTATTTGTTAGAATACCTCAAAGAAATTTTGTCTCATGGAGTGCCATGATTTGCAGGATATGCACATAATGGATTCATAGTACACATGGCATTTGTTTGATATCCCAAACACACTGATAAGCCTCTTTACCATGGACTTGTTACTCAGCTGGAGGCACTTGCTGTTCCTTTCTTGCCACCTGAGGATGTTCCAATAGAACTGGCCACTGATTTTGACATTATTGTGGATGTTATTTTTGGGTTTTCCTTCCGTGGCTGCAAGCAAGTGAAATCAATCGGTGCGATGTCAACTCCTCGACTTTTGCCTCGCCAGTTCATTTCTAGGCATGGTTCATCTTCCCTTACCTCTCATAATTCTCGTGCTTTAGTTCTCTTTCACAACGTAATATAATTTTAAAATATTAGGATTTTAATATAGTTAAATGTTTTTACCAACTCGTAGTAGAAATAATGAAATATCGTGTCCTAACTCACGATGTCAAAATAATTGGTTTCATTAAAACATGATCCTCCACCCTCATTCTGTGGTGATTTAGAAAATTTCCTACCCACCTAGATCGCTCCAATATTGGTATATTGACAAGATGAGATTGAATTCTCAAGTAATAATGTTTACCTTCTCCCTATTTAAACGAGTTAATTTTTGAATTTTTGGAGACTCATTAAGTACACTTCATAACTACGAAAACAAGATGTGAAGCTTCATTTGTGTATCTTGGTATGCGAGGAGTCACCTTGACCTTTGGATTGACCCCGAATGAACATATGAGATATTTTTGATGCTCTTATAGGATCCCTATTACAATGTTTTCAAAAGTAGAAAGTTGTTAAATCTAGAAATTTGGCTTTCATTTTGAACCACCATTTGAAACTTGGATAGAGAAATTTTTCCCCATCTTCGCAAACCTCTAGTATTCTTGCTAGACAATTGCATGGAACTTTCAGTTTAGGAAAAAACTTTTCTGGATATTTTTGCAAATCCCTTTTGTAGGCCTTCGGTCGTAGTTTGAGGAGGTCAAACTGGACCGATTTCGATTTGTCGCTCCAGAAAACTTGTCACCATTTGAAAATGGCTTTCTAATTCTCGTCCCGTTGACTCGATGAATTTTCCTTATATAGGGGAACTTGTAGGAAGTACCTCGTTGTGTGATCATCCATCGAACGTCAGTTTTTGACATGGTTTTCTGAGCCTTCAAGCTAACTTTTGTTCATTTTGCACTGGGCCAACTATGACCCGGTGGCCCAGAAATCTATTGCGCCAAACGCAAACCGTTCACTTTTTCCTAATTTTGTTAGTTGCTATGAACTCTTGTATATACGGGGACAAGTAGAAAGTTAAACGTGGTGTGCGTTCTCATCGGAAGATAACTTTTGGAAGTGATTTCTTATCCTCTAAGCCCATTTTGAACATTTTGTAGCCAGTAAGAAAATGTAAGAATATGAAGTTGTGGGACCCTCGTCGGGTTGCCAAACCACCGTGGATAATTCTGACACATGCAAATAATTGTTTAAAACTCTATAGTGTAACTATTGTGTGAAATAGAACTTTTGACAAAATGGTGTTTTCTCTCTCTTCCCTTCTCTTTCTCTCTCCTAGGTTACAGAATGAAGTGAAATGAAATGCATTGAATACATGTCTCTAAATTTTTTTCTCTCACTGGTAAATTGTAATTATTATTATATGTAAATGGGAAACTGAAAAATGATAATTATGTTAGATTAGGGTGGATGCCATGCCAACGAATTATTGTTGATATCATGCTCACATGGTTTTGCAGGATGAAAGAATGACGATGAAAAGGTAATGTGTAATTCATTAATTATCATTGTAATTTAGATAGTTCGTTGTTAAATGAATAAATGTATAATGTAGTCTCTTGTTACAGAAGGTTATAATTGATAATTTGTTGATATGTATGAAATTCTAGTTTCAAGGACATCTAGGAAATGTGCATTTAATCATAGTTCAATTTTGATTTATATTACACCTGGTAAGAAGGGTTTGATATTTATATAAGGTAAATAAATTTGAAGTAATATCTTGTAGTGCATATTTAGTGTTCATTAAATGATTAATGAGTCATCTTGTGCATTCATACTTTGTAAATGTAATAAAGAGATTTAATCGAAACACTCTACCCTTGTTCAATATCGAAGCACAACTTGTTTTCATGTGTGATACTCCTTACAGTAGAAGACATTGAAAACCGTAGAGTGAACTTAAACCCTACTCTCGATGGAAATCTCCTAGTTGGAGTAAATAAGAACCCGATAATGGGCTTATCATCTTAGTTAGTATGTTTAGTGACAATTGTCTTAAACCTTTTGGATAGGAGCGACACAGTCAAAATTCACTCAGAGTATGTAGAGCTAACCCCTCCTTCGTATCCTAGCAGACTACCTTGTCTCGCCGAAGATAAATTTAAAATTAAAATTATTCATCGAATGAAAACCCTGTTGGATCAGGACAATATTGATGGAGGAGGTAACTTAGTAGCCTAGGCCTTAAACTTTTGTTAATTAACTCCTTAGCTCCGCTCCGCTTAATGTGTTACCCTAGTTTCTCTCGATGTAACACCTTGGTTCTTTCTAAAGGTGGTTAGCATAAATTTTCCTCTCACTTAAACCTCATTTATAGTTGAGGGGTAGACCCTTGGGTGAAGTTGGAATTAATATAAAACTTAGTTTATTTTGATGTTAGCTTAGGGTCTGTGTGAAGCATCAATTCTTATAAATCATATATGTCTTCAAGAGGTTAGAAAAACACTTTGTATCTCCTTTTACAAGACAATGCTAAAAATAAGGCCATAATGTGACGTATAAAATTAAAGCATATAAGAGTAAAGATGAGAATTGAGGTTAGGGATACTGCCACTCTTGGAGACCTTATAACTCAATTAAATATCTTTATGTGTTTCTAAGAATATGTATTGCATTGTTGTGATCAAACTACGAGAAAATAAAACATATATATAAATATAAAAAAGAAGTCATTAAGTCATTGACTTAGAATAACTATGGTAGGAAAATAACTTTTCCGTGATCAAAGAATTTTTTGTTCTAAAAATATATCTTGCAATTAAATCTACGTTAAATCCTAATAATGTTATATGGACACCAAGGCACATACACTTGAGTGGTAAGAGTAAAAAGGTAGACATTGAATGTATGTTCGAGAAGAATATTTTTAACATAAGAGTAAGATAATTAAGTACTTTTTATGCATTGAATTATGCCAAATAATTATGTAAGTTATGGAAATTTTTTGTAATGAACATGAAGCCAACTTGGAAGGGTCAAACGGTATTTTAACCGCGGGATGAAATTAAGAGTCTATGGGTGGACAAACAAGAAATTCATCCTTACACAATAATGTTCTTGGGATGTTAATCGTAACTAAAATACAATTAAAGAAATGATGTGTTGTGGGTTCGCCATTCCTTGAGTCTTCCTTTTTCTGGTTGAGGCATTGCTAGTATTCATTCATTGGTAAAAGTGTGGCATCAACATGCCTATGTTGTCTTCATGTGTCTATGTGAGTCGATGACTTATGTGATTGTCGTATGTGAGTCGAGTTTCTGTACTTGGAGCCCTTGTTGTGTTGTATGTAGTGAGCAATGTAAGTCAAAAATAATTATCCTGGTATTTTACTGTTGTTTTTGGGTGTGTAAAAATGTGGGCACTACATATGGTATCAGAGCGGAGGTTCATGCTCTCGAACCTCTAGGATGGATTGGAGTTGTGATGATTCTACATGATGGTGGTGGATATTGGAAGAGTAATGTGATATATGCGTGATGTGAACTATGTCGTAATTGTGAAATTGTGAATGCACATGTTGTGCATGTCACTTAGTGCATATTTTTATCATATTGATGTGCTTGTGATGAGAGTATTCACTCTCTATGTTGTTGATTCAATGAGGAATCCGTGTGTGATGTACCACCTTGTTGTTGTGAACGGAATGTTATTGTGGATTACAGAGGGTTAAAACATGTTGGATTTATGTGATGTGAAGGTGTATTGATGTATTGCATGACAAAATTGATGTAAAGTGAATCACATTTCATCGTGATGTCATCACTATATTGTGATTAGTTGTGTGCATCGTCGTGTTGTATTGCAATTGACTATATGTTGTAATGTTAGACATTGTGTTCATCATACTTATGATGTGTGTAATATGTAATGATTTACGTCATGATTTAGGGGCATATGGTGAGCATATGATCCCTATGGTATAGTGATTGCACTCCGGTTGCAAGATGTGGTAATGTGATGTATCGTAACAGTGAAAGTATTAGTTGTGTTATACCCTGTATATAAATACCATGCGCAAGACGTTATGGTTAATGTGCGTGAATCACCATTGTGTTAGTGATGTAGTTATGTGTATGTTGTGAAACCTTACACTAGACAACCATAAGTGGATAAACCATCAAGAGTGTTTGTGTGGAGAGAGGAGGCGTGGACTAGGTTTTCATAATCTTGATCCGAGTACGAGTGAGGAAGTGGAGTCTTATATATACTGAAAACCCACTTCTATCTGTTTAGTATACTTGAGCTTGCTCAATATATTGTGGGTGCGCACCACCTTAGGCTCAACTTATGCAACTAGAGTTCCCTGCTCTTTCCTATTAGATTGTTCATTGAATAATCCTATGTGATTTTGACTATGTTGATCCTTGTGGGAGTATGGAGGGATGATTCAGGCAGAGATGATGATAGTTACATTATTTGATATACTCATTTCTGGTTACATGTATATTTTTACGAGCTGAGGCTCGATGTCTAAGTGCCAGCAACTTGATGAGTACCCCTTTGGTGGCGGTATGAGGCCACATAGTGATTGTAATGTGCTATTTTCTCAATACATATTTTATTCGTAAATTGATCATTATCTCTTTTAGCTAGAACCAGTCGTTTTCTTGATTGACATGTTCTTATATTTTGGGCATTTATTTGATTGTTACATTAACATTTGGATTTTGCACTAACCATGGCTAATTAGCCATTTTTTTCTTAGTTTTAAAAATTTCTTTTCATATTTAAAATTTTTATAGCCTAGCCCAAGGCTTTTGATTTTTCCACTTGGCATTTGATTGGATTGTTATGCTGGTTCTAATGTCGTAATGTGTTGGAATAGGGTCATGGGATTAACCATGGAGTGGTTGAACCTATGGAACCACTTCGTTTTATGGGGGTACACCCCAAGGAGTTACAAATAACTAGCAATTTTTTGAAACACGAGTTATTATGTCACTTGGGTTGGGGGTGACAAGGCTCTATGTGCCTAGGGGCCATAGGGTGACCTAGCCTCATTAAAAGGAGAAAGGAGATGGACCTCTATGGTTTAGTGACATGTTATTATTTATAACATTTTATGTTTGAGTGACCTGTTATTCTTTATAGCACTCTATGGTTGACTAACATGACACTCTTGATGGGGCTCCATGGTTGAGTGACCCAACTTGTTTTTGGCACTATATTTCCTTCTCGATGGGAGGTATATGGAGTTGTTTGAGGTATATGGATTTGTTTTTTCATATATATATATGGAGGATATTTGGTGATGCTTTGGGATGGTATATGGAATTTTATTTTGTGCTTTGTGAGATATCTGGGGATTGTTTCATGATGTCTTGTTAGGTGTGGAGTTGGTATAATGAGTTATGTGTACTCTTGTGAGTCTAGTTAGACTTTGTTATGAGTGATGGCTTGACTCTCCCCTTGGTTGGTATGGATTATTGGATATTGGATTGGAACTATGTTGTTACAGTCATGGATTGTTTTGGGTCATGTGACACCCGTTGTATATGTATCAGCGTGTTGACTCGGTTTGTCAGTCATATGTGTGTACTAGATCTATGTCTAGGACGTAATTGTTGGAAATTATTTGCTATGTGGTCTACTTGTTGTCATTCCATGGTCTGGTGAAAACCCTTGTGATGTGATACGATCGTGAAAGTATGTAAAAGTATGCTTGTGAAATTTTAGTGTTGTGTATGACCCTGGTAGGGCGTTGTGACTATAGTTCAGGATGGGAACCCACAGGAATGAATAAACTAAAATTCTACAAAAATGAAATTTTAAAGGACTTAAATTAAGAATAATGTTAATAGAAGGAGATTAATGAAATAACAAATAAGAGGGAACTACCAATCTTCACAGAACCTTGAAAGTTAAAATTTCTACCAAATGTTCCTAGGGCCACCCCGTGACCATGCTTTTGTGTCTGAAATCTTAACCTTAGAGCGTGCCTTCACCATATTTGTTCCTTGTTGCTTCCCATTTCTCTTTCGTCATTATATGTCGCATCGAGGATGATGCTCTTATAAGGGGAGGGAGATGTAGTACCCCACACAAATTTTAAAATAAAATAATAAAGTATTTAGTACTACATCAAATGTAGCTCTCATTTTAGCCGCCCAAAATAACTTTATTGTGGGTTAGATTTACTCACGCACACATGATAACTCTAATGTTTGTCACATCACTTGTCACAAATTTAACTGACATGGATCTGTATATTTGTGTTTGAAACAAGATATTCTATCTGTCAAAAGGGCTTCTTGATCCTACCGTGGTTTTTGTTTGTTTGATGCTACTGAGGTAGCTAACTTATAAAAGTGATTCCTATGCATTTATCTTCTGCAGAGGATACCGTTTCCTTTACCTCCTTTCCTAGTGTAGTCCACACTAGTAACAGATTTTGGAAGTGAATTTTGAGAGAAGCTTGTGTGGTGGTTGAAAATGCAAGATTTGCAATCTGCAGCCACAAGAGAAGATGTTCGTTATTTGCCTTCTGCCGATAAAATGAGCATTTATTTGCAAGTTGTTATCAAACACTATGGCAAAATCCTGGTTGTTGTTGCCATGGAAGTAGAACATCACGCCAACGTCAACCACCTCTCCCAATTGATGCTTGTAAAAGTGTTTCTCCATAGTCACTTAATCCAATAAAAATATATTTACAATTTAATATAAAATAAAGGAATTAAAATTAAAAAGGTGTGAAAATTGGGGGCGGTTTAGGGCAAGGAGGCACTTGGGCCCCTTGCATCTATTTTCTTTGTTCCTTTTTCCTTTTTTTTTTTTACTTGTGGGTAGAACAAAAGCCACCTCCATGGAGGGAGGGGGAGGTTCAGACTAGTTTTTGTGCCCCCACAATTTTTGGCCACAGCTTTTACATCAACCAATGTGCTTTGAGAATTTTTTTGTTTTTTTAAAGAATTTCATCTCCAAATGTCTTCCCATGGTTGTTTGTGACTGTACTAGCATCCTCCTAGCCTGTGTCAAAGAAAAAATGAGCCCACCCAGCCCTGCGTGGACAACTATCAAAGCATTAAAGAAGAGGGATCTGATCAGATGTTGTAGTTGCAAATACTTTGGGGGCGTTGATTCAGTGCTTGACCAAAGGAAAGAACGTGACAACTCTCATGGGATAGATTACGAAATGTACAGAAGATGTGGGTTTCCTCAGGAGACATCACACCATTTCATCCATGTAATAATAGGTCTAAAACTTGATCAGTTTATATTGCTAGCGTACTTCCATCCACTGTGCCAAAATGGAAGCTTTGAAACAAGGTATGTTATCCATCAAAGCATAATGAAGAGAGAAGGTATGTCCACACGACTTTGTTGTCTCCTAAATTACAATAATTGCAGGGTATGCACAAGATGTTATTTGTATACTATATTCAAATGAAGTTTGAGCAGAGAAGGCATGTCCACATGACCTTGTTGTTTCCTAAACTGCAATGATAGCAGGATATGCACAAAATGGATTTGTTGAGAAGGTGCATGAACTGTTTGTTAGAATACCTCAAAGAAATTATGTCTCATGGAGTGCCATGATTTGTAGGATATGCACATAATGGATTCATAGTACACATGGCATTTGTTTGATATCCCAAACACACTGATAAGCCTCTTTACCATGGACTTGTTACTCGGCTGGAGGCACTTGTTGTTCCTTTCTTGCCACCAGAGGATGTTCCAATAGAACTGGCCACTGATTTTGACATTATTGTGGATGTTATTTTTGGGTTTTCCTTCCATGGCTGTAAGCAAGTGAAATCAATCAGTGTGATGTCAACTCCTTGACTTCTGCCTCACCAGTTCATTTCCAGGCATGGTTCATCTTCCCTTACCTCTCATAATTCTCGTGCTTTATTTCTCTTTCACAATGTAATATAATTTTAAAATATTAGGATTTTAATATAGTTAAATGTTTTTACCAACTTGTAGTAGAAATAATGAAATATCTTGTCGTAACTCATGATATCAAAATAACTAGTTGCATTAAAACATGAACTTCCACCCTCATTCTGTGGTGATTTAGAAAACTTCCTACCCACCTAGATCGCTCCAATATTGGTATATCGACAAGATGAGATTGACTTCCCAATAATAATGTTGACCTTCTCCCTGTTTAAATAGTTAATTTTTTCATTTTTGAAGACTCATTAAGTACCCTTCGTAACTCTAAAAATGAGATGTGAAGCTTCATTCGTGTACCTTGGTATGCGAGGAGTCACCTTGACCTTTGGATTGACCCTAAATGAACATATGAGATATTTTTGATGCTCTTATAGGAGCCCTGTTACACTGGTTTACAGTAGTAGAAAGTTGTTAAATCTAGAAAGTTGGCTTTCATTTTGAACCACCATTTGAAACCTAGATAGAGAAATTTTTTCTCGTCTCGCAAACCTCTAGTATTCTTGCTAGTAAATTGCATGGAACTTTCAATTTAGGGAAAACCAATTTTCTGGATAGTTTGGAAAATCCATTTTGTAGGCCTGTGGTCACAGTTTGATGAGGTCAAACTGGACCAATTTCGACTTGTCACTCTAGAAAACTTGTCGCCATTTGAAAATGGTTTTCTAATTCTCAGTCCCATCAACTCTGATGAATTATCCTTATATAGGGGAACTTGTAGGAAGTGTCTCATTGCATGATCATCCATCGAATGTTAGTTTTGGACGTGGTTTTCCAAGCCTTTGAGCTAACTTTTGTTCATTTTGCACTAGGCCAACTACGACCAGTGGCCCCAGAAAACTAGCTGCTAAACGTAAACCATTCACTTTTTGCCAATTCCATCAGTTGTTATGAACTCTTGGTATATCTAGCGACAAGTAGAAAGTTAAACATGGTGTGCTTTCTCATCGAAATATAACTTTTGGAAGCATTTTCTTAGCCTCTGAACCTATTTTGAACGTTTTGTAGCTAAAGAAGAAAATGTAAGAATAGGAAGCTATGGGACCCTTGTCAGTTTCCAAACCACCGTGGATACTTTTGGAACATACAAATAATTGTTTAAAACTCTATAGTGTAAGCTGTTGTGTGAAATAGAACTTTTGACAAAATGGCATTTTCTCTCTCTTCCTTCTCTCTACTCTCTCTGGGTTACATAATGAAGTGAAATGAAATGCATTGAATAAATGTCTCTAAAATTTTTCTCTTGCTTGCAAATTGTAATTATTATTATATGTAAATGGGAAATTGAAAAATGATAATTATGTTAGATTAGGGTGGATGTCATGCAAATGAATTATCATTGATATCATGCTCACATGGTTTTGTAAGATGAAAGAATGGCGACGAAAAGGTGATGTGTAATTCATTTTAATTATCATTGTAATTTAGATAGTTCATTGTTAAATGAATAAATGTATAATGTAGTCTCTTGTTAGAGAAGGTTATAATTGATAATTTCTTGATATGTATGAAATGCTAGTTTCAAGGACATCTAGGAAATGTGCATTTAATCATAGTTCGACTTTGATTTATATTACACCTGGTAAGAAGGGTTTGATATTTATATAAGGTAAATAAATTTGAAGTAATATCTTGTAGTGCATATTTAGTATTCATGAAATGATTAATGAGTCATCTTGTGCATTCATACTTTGTAAAGGTAATAAAGAGATTTAATTTAAATACTCTACCCTTGTTCAATATCGAAGCACAACTTGTTTTCATGTGTGATACTCCTTACCGTAGAAGACATTAAAAAATGTAGAGTGAACTTAAACCCTGATCTTGATGGAAATTTCCTAGTTTGAGTAAATAAGAACCCAAGAATGGGCTTATCATCTTAGTTAGTATGTTTAGTGAAAATTGTCTTAAACCTATCGGATAGGAGTGAAACAGTCAAACTTCACTTAGAGTATGTAGAGCTAACCCCTCCTTCGTATCCTAGTGGACTACCTTGTCTACCGAAGATAGATTTAAAATTAAAATTCTTCATCGAATGAAAACCCTGTTTGATCCAGACGATATTGATGGAGGAGGTAACTTATCTATCTAGGCCTTAAACTTTTGTTAATGAACTCCTTAGCTCCGCTTCGCTTAATGTGTTACCCTGCATTCTCTCGACGTAACACCTTGGTCCTTTCTGAAGGTGGTTAGCATATATTTTTCCTCTCGCTTAAACCTCATTTATAGTTGAGGGGTAGACCCTTGGGTGAAGTTGGAATTAATCTAAAACTCAGTTGATTTGGATGTTAGCTTAGGGTCCGTGTGAAGCATCAAGTCTTCTAAATCATATATGTCTTCAAGAGGTTAGATAAACACTTCGTATCTCCTTTTACAAGACAATGCTAAAAATAAGGCCATAATGTGACGTAGAAAATAAAGCATATAAGAGTAAAGATGAGAATTGAGGTTAGGGATACTGCCACTCTTGGAGACCTTATAACTCAATTAAATATCTTTATGTGTTTCTAAGAATATGTATTGCATTGTTGTGATCAAACTACGAGAAAACAAAAGATATATATAAATATAAAAAGGAAGTCATTA
This sequence comes from Taxus wallichiana var. yunnanensis, assembly GCA_018340775.1. Classification (NCBI taxonomy): domain Eukaryota; kingdom Viridiplantae; phylum Streptophyta; class Pinopsida; order Cupressales; family Taxaceae; genus Taxus; species Taxus wallichiana. Next base: position 984,828,947 of record CM031240.1, read on the forward strand.
AGTCATTGACTTAGAATAACTATGGTAGGAAAATAACTTTTCCATGATCGAAGAATGTTTTGTGGTAAAAAGCTATCTTGTAATTAAATCTTCGTTAAATCCTAATAACGCTATGTGGACACCAAGTCACGTACACTTGAATGGTAAGAGTAAAATGGTAGACATTGAATGTATGTTTGAGAAGAATATTTTTAACATAAGAGTAAGATAATTAAGTGTTTTTATGCATTGAATTATGCCAAATAATTATGCAAGTTATGGAAAATTTTGTAATGAACATGAAGCCAACTTAGAAGGTTCAAATGGTATTTTAACTGCAGGATGAACTTAAGAGTTTGTGGGTGGAAAAACGAGAAATTCATCCTTGCACAATAATGTTCTTGGGATGTTAATCGTAAATAAAATATAAGTAAAGAAATGATGTGCTGTGGGTTCACCATTCCTTGTGTTTTCCTTTTTTTGTTAGGGCATTGCTAGTATTCATTCATTGGGAAAAGTGTGGCATGGACATTCCTATGTTTTCTTCATTTGTCTATGTGAGTCAATGATTTATGTGATTGTCGTATGCGAGTCTAGTTTCGTACTTGGATCCCTTGTTGTGTTGTGTGTAGTGAGAAATGTAAGTCAAAAAAATAATTATCCTGGTATTTTACCGTTGTTTTTGGGTGTGTAAAAATGTGGGCTCTACGGGAGTTTTAGGGTTAGAATGAATACCTTAGATCTAAGGGCTCTAATTGAATCAATGTAAGGGTAAGGAATCAATCCTACAATCGTTAGGTGGGGATATTTTTGAGAATATGTTTTAAAATTAAATGCATGTGTAACTTGTGAATGGGGCCACTAAAGAGTGTTAGAATGTTAGGGTCAAGGTGTGACCTTTATTACCTTAGGTAGGTGAGTTTTATAAGGGACTCGACTTTAAGAATTAATTTAATTAATTTTATACATGGGAAACTAGATAATGTTATAATGGGGATTAAAACTAATTGAACTTAATTATATGGGAGGGTAAAGTTAGATGTTAGCCTTAGAGTATTAAGTAAATAAATGATATTAGAACTATAGGGATGAATTAAATAATTTTGTAATAGTAGAAGGGATTTAAACCTGAAATGAATGGAATTAAATAATAGAAAATAATTGTTAATTTAACAACAATAGCTTTGTGATAAGTGAACTTTAGCAAAAAGTAATATTTAAATCTAGTTGTTAGTTGTTTTTATGCTACCCTTTTAAAAAAATCCATAATTTTCCTAACTAATTGTTGGGTTTTTTATCTTGGGTTTTGTGCGGAAAAAATGTGGGTGTTACACCCCTCCTTAAAAAAATTGTGTTGACCTTGAATAAGGGCCCACAACCTGAAAATAGCAGGACCCACCTACTGTTGATGAGTGAAGAAGACTGGAATTCAAAACACACTTTTTTACAGTTTCCAAAATTTTCCATTTATTCCACGTGTCACGTCTTAATTGGAAAATTGACTCTGTTTGAATTTTTTTTCCATATTTTGACATGTGATATCTTTCACATACAAGCTCCATTTTTTGAGTTCTATATATCAACGGAAATTTCTCAAAACACTCTACCATGCTACAATGGTTTTTGGAGATTTTGGAAAAATATGAATCCAGAAATATCCTCTGAATCACTCCTCCCCAATAAGACTATTTTTTCTCAAAAGGGAAAGTCACCCAACTGAACATTTATGATGTCCTTTGCATATCACAAACATGTAGAACCCATTTTAAAGCATGGTAATATTTCAAAAATTGTAATATATCGAAAATCCATTAATAGTAACATAACCCATGGCTAATATTGCAAATGGTATGAAAACTAAAATTCCATACTCATTTATACATTTATCCTACACCATCAACCAATTATGCAAATGTAACATGCATTCACAATCTTTTAGTGTAAAAATTTTATATACTATTTGTAACTATGTTTGACAGTTACAAATATTTAAGCCTAAAATTAAGACTTATAACATGTGCAAACATCATGCATAGATAAAAATATTTTGTATAATTGTTACACACAAAAACACTGCTTACATGAAACAATTTTCACAATAACAACATACTCTAAATAATTTCAAAAAAATGACATTCGATTAACTGACCATGTCCATTAGAAACACTATACATGTTTTTCTTAAAATGAAATTTCGAAATGTAGTTCCCACTCCTCTTCAACATTGATATTATTATGATTTTTCTTATTATGGATAAGAGTTGTAGAAATTTTTATCACATTTTAGATATTGAAATATGGACATGGTTATATTTGATTTGCATATTTGATAGACAGTATGGAATTTTATACTTATAACATGATTTCCGGGATGGATTATATGCATGGTTTGACATAGTGGTATTTGATGATCGGAACTACTACCGTAATGACACATTAGATGTGATATATATATATATATATATATATATATATATATATATATATATATATATATATATATATATATATATGTTGCTAGATGATTTAGTTGATTTTGTTATCTTATTGCTAGTTGATAAATTGATGAAATCAAAATATTGGAATTGTGAACAAATTGGTGACTTACTTATTTTAGTGATGATTTAGTTATGATATTTGATGATATGAATTGATATGTATATGTGTGTGTTTTATCATTTCAATATTGATAATATGTCCATGAGGCCAGAAAGGCATTGTTTTGATTTTTTCAAGCTTTGGTAACACTAAAAACAAAAGGGGGATAAGAGACCAACAATGAAGAAATTTGGCGTATTGGTATCAGTCACCTTGTTAACTAGTGTAATCTGTATGATGTTTTGTTGTTAGTTTGTTAAGAGGTCCCCATTAGGGGGTGGACTCAAATGTGACCTTGGGTTAAGTTTTTGGTGTTTCCTTGTTGATTTTATTTATTTGAGTATAATTGTATTTTTTTTAGTATTTTGGAGTCACTTTTATTATTATTATTAAGTACAAAATTTAAGTTAATTAAACTTGATTAGTTAGTGAAAGTTAGGATGTGAAAAAGGGGGGAAATAAATGTGAGTAGGTAGTCTTTGTTTGTGTTGGATTTGAAAGAATTTGATTAAATTTGACTTGTTTGTACTCATTCTTGCATGTGAATTTAAGGTTTTGACCTTCTTGGTCATTTTGGAGGCTTGTGGGACAAGTTAAGCTTGTCTCACACCTTTTAAATTCACCCACCGAATATGCCTATGATGTGAGGGGAACGTTTTAGGCCTGTTTTGTGTTTTAATGGTGAAAAAGAGAAAATAATTGCACTTTTCTTACAAGAGTCTTTAATTGTTTCCTTTAGGGGTGTGGGTTTGGGTTTGAGTGTGTAAGAGGGTTTTCATTCCCTCAACCACAAATTTAATGTTCCTTAGAGATTGGGTTTGACATTTTGATATGGAATGGAGGAGAAATTATGTAGAATCATACATGTAGCCACATCACCTCTCTCTCCTCTCTTTCCTATTTATTCTAATTTGTTTGAGGATTTAGGGGTTACTTGTTTTATTTTGGAGACTTTTGTTTTTGGAGGATCTTGTTTTTGAGAGTTTTGTTTAGAACTTGGAGTGGGATTGTGCTTTCTTGGACTTGGAAAAGGCTTAGAAATTTCTTTTGGATTGGAAAATCTTGTAATGGCAAGGTAGGGTCTTCATCCATGTCTTATTTTTTTAATTTGTTTGTGCACATGTTTGTTAATGAATTATTGTTGCATGTGTGTTTTTGGGAAGTAAAATGGCCTTAGGTTGTGTAGGAGGAAACGGAAATAGGAATATTTTGGAGGGAGGCATACAATTTTATTGGGTATTTTAGGAGGGAGTTGGGTTGGGGTGCCCCACCTTGTGATAAGTTAAATTTTTCTTATCTTGTTGTCTTATTGTGGGAGGCATAAGAGTTGTTTTTCTTTAAGGGAGACATGAGGGTTATTTTTCTTTAAGGGAGGCATAAGAGTTTTTGTTCTTTGAGGGAGGTATAAGAGTTTTGTCCCATTGTGATTAAGTTCTTGGAGATTTTAAGGTGGGAACCCAAACCCTTGGGAGGCATAAGTAGATCCAAATGTTTGTTTCTCTTTCTTGGCTTGTGTTTAGAGCCTTTGTGTTGGGAAAATTGTGTGTGTTGATGTGATTTTTTTTTGTTCTTGTTATGTTAAATTTTTTATTTTTTATGTGAGTGTAGAAGCCTTACTAAATCTGCTAATAGTTGTCTTATACCCCTCATCGCTTCATTGTTGGGTCTCGGGGGCCAATGAGGAAGAAGGTTTCTCTTCCTCATTGGATTATTAGTTGGGTGGAGAGTGTTGCCTACTCCCCTATTTTGGAAGATGGTGGAACTCAAGTGAAGATTTGGTCCTTATAGCACCTTGAAGAAATGGAGATGAAATTCATCCTTGTAAAAGAAAATTTTACCATATTATCTCCATTTGAATGGAGGGCTTGTAACTTTCTTGCTAAAGAATTTCAATCTCTTGTAAATGTGTTGTAAAATGGTTGATTTGTGTAGACACCAAAATTGGGTCATACTTCCATTAAATACCCATTAATTAAATTAACCATATCCTACCCATTCATATCCCCTAGTGTACATGTTAATTAAATTAATTATCTTGATTAAATTAATTAATATCCTCACTTGACCACCTCAACACAACCAACTCACCTAGCCCCTCACTCAAATGACCCACTCAAACATCATTAATGACCTAAGACAAAGTCTATGCTTATCCTAACCAAATAGGACTTAGTCTAAACGTAGAATTAACTCCTATTATCAAACCTAAAAAGAATCCTACTTATCCTTCTCGGGATCCATCACTCAAGACTCGGAAGAAGGTTGTAGGTCATGCCAAAAATAAAAATAATCTGGCTATTTTTGGCCAACCTAGATATTCCCTCCTTGACTAATGTTGGTTATACTTCAACTGATTTTTGTCCCCTAACCATCGCTGGTTAGGTTGAATACATTTCCAAAAGAATTTTCCTAGGTTGTTCATTCGAGTAAGGATCTCATATGAACGGAGACTTAGAGCACTCAAATTTTTGAAGCACTCAAGTGACAGAAAACACATGGGAACACTACCAACAACCATTATTGGCATTCATCATCTTCTCCATGATCACAGATTCACATAGAGAAGCACAAAGGTTTGATCTTCTATGAGATGAATAGAACGATTCTTATCTTTGGATATCTTCCCTCACCATCTTCATCACCTATGTACTCTAAATCTATTGTTCAGTAAGTACCTAACACCTCTTTATTTACCTCTGTTTTCTTTCACTAATATTTATTATTCATCTCAACAGCTTTATCTTCCTCCACACCCGTATACTTCCTTCCTCCCATCAATCTATCACTTTACAATACCTTGCCATTTTACCCATTTTCACCCACTCTTAATCATCTCTGATTCCTCATAACCATTTTATGACCTCACCCTCACCATTTCTAACTTGTGTGTAATCACAAGAAGTATAGAAACTAATTTTAATAACCTGCTAAGTACCTCTATTGGCGTCCGTCATTTTGCCTAACCGGCATCGGTCATCTAGTGACATTGATTATTGTGTCTAAAAATATACCTCGATCAATTAGATAATAAAACTTCCCAACATCTAAAATTCATTTCTAATCTATACGGACATTACCTAGAGCCCTGTACAGGACACACTGCAATGTAACACTAGTCAATTACGATCTGTTTTGACCTCAATCACCTTTTACCTAACCTTTCTTATTGTTTTGTGTGAGATACCTAAATCATTTCAATTTCAATAGGATCTTTACTTCATGTATGATTTAACTAGCATTAATATTATTATATAAAAAGTGGATTGACATCTTGTTCAGGAAGAATCACACTTCCCAGATATAGCTCTGCTAGGTAGTCCACTCATTATTTTGTTTAACTTTATCTAGTGGTATTGTTTTACATTGATAGGTAGTTCCTCCTAGCCAAAAGTGATCTCTTGCAATCAAATTGGGTCAAGAAATCAGAAAACACACACAACCTTCAACTGACATCACAATCATGTATTCCTCTTTGGCCTTCTACCCTTACTGTTTCATTAATTTGCTAAGAATATGGTGAAACATTTTGGCATGCAACTCCTTAACTTACGATTAAATATGCAATGAGCCCATCCATTTGTCTATTCCCATTCACCCATACTGGTACATTGAGAAATTCCCAAATTTAACTAGTTCGACAATAAATAGAACCCACATCAACACTTAAATTCATTCAACTATGGGTGTTATCTAATCGCCCATGATGATGCTTTATTCTAAGAAAATTCCCCAAGTCCTTAATAGGACCCGCATTAGATTGGTATAGTGATTTACCAAGACATTCCATTTACTCATTTAACCAAGTGGCTCAGGCCTTCTTCGACCATTTTTCAATCATTGTCGTTAAGAAACTCACCATGACCGACCTATACTCAGCATGATAGTACGACGACAAATCTATCGTAGATTTTTTCACTCATTGGCAAAGCCTTATCATCCAACTAACATTCTTGTTACCTCAAACCAAGCTTATAGATTTGTTCACTCGGGTTTGTGTCAAACACATCTCACCAAGTATATAAGTACAAAACCTCTATACCTTTGAGGAAGAATTTACCATGGAACAAAAACTAGAAATTCATGCCATTGAAGAGAGGAAAATTCAATTTTGTAACAAAAATTATACCTTTAAATCAAAAAAGGCCTCTTCCTCTTCAAAGCCCCAAAACAATTATTTAAAATTCAAAGGATATGCAAACATGGTAGTTTTAAAGGTTGGCCCATCTCACCCCTCTAATCAATCAAAACCTACCTCCAACCTTTCTCCTGTTCAAAATTTTCAGTTCAAATGAAAACAACAAAAATACACTCCAATTAGGGATCCTTAGTCTTCAGTATTAGAAAAACTTCTTAACGTCAAGGCCATTGTTCTTACACCAATCAAACCACATACTAGTTTTGACCCTGCTCATCCTATGCCTGCATGGTACAAGGAACATGACTATTCTAACTATCATCACATAAAAGGCTATAGTGATGGTAATTGTATAACTTTCAAGAAAACTTTCCAGAAATGTTAGATAATGGAGATCTCATCCTAGATAACCCGAATGCACCTTCCAATCAAATTTTTCATATCTTCAAGAATTCATTCCCTAACCATACCCCATTATCAAACCAAACTGGTGAACCTTCAACTAATGATAGTAATGTCATGAGGTCCATGATGTGTTAAACACCATACCAAACCTTACACAATTTCCTCCTATCCCCTCTATCGAGGATATTTTAGCACGAGCTCCTTTACCCACAGAGGAGATTACCTCCTCTACTCATTCACCTAAAGAGGATTCCTCTTCATCTCCCCCTTCATCCACAGAGGATTCCACAACTTCCGCCAATGTTGTTTCACCACTTACCTCGCAACCGAATGAACAACCTAGAGTATTAACTCCCCTACCCACGGGAGATTCATATTTTCTTTCCTCTTCATCCAAAAAGGAAAATACCTCATCCCAACTATTATCTCCCCTAACCATAGGGGATCCTTTAGATGTGCCACTTCCTGTTGGGGAAAATTCACAATTAGCATTCCAGGATCTCGTGTATCTACTTTTAGATCTCTTACCTAAAGATTCAAAAGCTAACCAGTTCCCCATCTCATAGACATATTTACAGGGATTGCTACTAAGCCAACAATATCTTCTCTTACAACAATGTCACTTCCACACCTTGCTAACAAATTGGATTACGTTGATAATTCCATGATTTGGGGACACCTTCATCTACCCTTTTAAACCCAAATTCAAATGTTGCTTGCAGAGATATTGCCACGATCTATCCAAAGGTATTTAAAGAAACCAAATCAACCATGACCATGCCTATTTAAATGATGTTTTATTCATCACCCTTTCCTACATCCAAACCTTTATCAATAACTAAACTGTTCTTATGACTAAGAACCCACTTGCACCTATACCTCCCCCATGTCTAAACCCATTACCACATTACACCGTCATGTCGACATCAAGTCTAGTTCATTTGCTTGTCAAATTGGATTCAGCCACATCTTCCCAAACTCACATGAAAACCATTGCTCCACCTATAAGGAAGACCCAATATTGTAATCGGCATAAACCAATTTCACCCACTATTCCTTTATCACCTTCGCCCCTTCCGTCTATCCTAGGGCCTCACCCATCAACTTTGGCCAAGAAATGGCCTATCCAAGGAAAATAAAAAGTGTTGTAGCCCTCCTCTTCATCACAATAGTTCATTATACCCATCTTACCATCACAATGTAGACCTTAGCCGTTACCGCATCTTTCTTACAACATATACCCCCACTACTTACAAGTAATAATATCATTGCTTATGAAATTTCCTTCTCTTCAACCCATACCTTCTACCTTTCCTCCACCAAAAACCTTCACCATGTTTCCTTTTTCACCTTTGCTAACTCATACTCTACCACCATCCTCTTTCCCCTATACATTATGTATGCCTCCTTCACCTTTTCCTAGGAAGTTGCAACCTAAATTGAAAAATACACTACCCACCAAAGAGGTAGTTAAGCCTACAACACCTTCTATCACTAGTCCATCTACTACGCCTCTACCCAAGAAATTACATCCGAAGCCTAAAACAATAACATGTACCAAACCGGTGGTCAAACCTATCCCATCTCTAATTCCACCTCCTGTAGTACCTTACACATCACAATCACCTACACTTAAATTCAGACCCACACTCATCTCACATTGCAATCCATTAGCATGGTCTTATGCCAACATTCTAGCTAACCTTTTAGAGACATCTGTCATCACATTTCTGCCCCTTAGACCTTACAACCCACTCAAGCCCAAACCAAAGGGATTTGACGATACTAAAATTTGAGCCTACAATCGTGTGTCAGGACATGATGTAGAAAATTTTAAGTCTTTAAAAACCATTCTTCTCTAAATTTGTCCCCCTTAATAAAACTTTGATGACATTGATCTTTTAGATGAGGACCCATTTCTACCTCCACTTATCACTACACATCCTCACCCACTACCTATTTAAGGACCTACATCACCACCTCCACATCCCTTTTATACGTCTCCAAAATTTAAGATCAATATGGTTAGTATAGGAGAGATAGAAAAAACCCCACCAATATGCCAGTGCACCCTATTCATTTTGCAAGGTTCTTACCCCGCACTAGGTTTTTTTCCATCATGTGGTTATACTTTTCTTGATACACCTTTTCCATCCACCAGTCTTCCTAAGATTAACTTGATCTAATTTTACTGCCATGACCGAGAAAGACAAAGGAAAGGAGAAAGAAACTAACCCATCTGCCAATCTTGTTCCCAATATACAATCTTCACTCTCACCAAAAATAAACATTTGGGGACCCACATATCCTATTTTTGATGGGGTCACCCATCATACATTGATAAAAATAAATTATACCAATCCACTCTAAGAATATCTTTTTACGACCTCGTTTGAACTTTTGAATCCCATTGACATGCCCTCATGGAGGTTCTACAATCCATCGAGGTTTTACCTAACGACCTGAAACATGTGGCCTCCATTATCACCCCTCACCATGTAGCTTCTCTCACAAATTTATCCCCTTCCTCTACACCTGCCACTACTCACAAAGTAGCCTCTATCAGTTTCTCTGAAGATGAGATTATACCTCTCCAATCACATGATCCTGATCCCATCCTTTTTATCTCCGTTTATTTTGATAATAAATGTGTTCTATGTGTTATGATCAATGGAGGTTCTAGCATCAACATCATATCCTCCCATGCATATAATAAAATGTACATCCCTTCAAATTACATGCATAATAACCCAATTATGTTGCATTCATTCAATGATGCCATCACTTCCACTCTTGGCACCATCATCCTCCACATTCATGTGGGCTCCCATACTATTCTAGAACTCTTCTATGTCTTAAAGTGGGATTTCCACTACAACCTATTGCTTAGCCGACCTTGGATCCATGTCATGGGTTGTGTTCCTTAACCTTACATTGTTGTGTAAAATTTGAACATGAAGGACATAACTATACCATCCCCCTAACCCTTCACCGTTCAAAACCTCTAACATGTTGTATTGACCTAATGATTTCCTTCTACCAATTAAGGTGTCTACCACTACCACCATTTCTCCTTCATGCACAACCCCATCCATCAATGGTGCTATTACATTTTCTACACCTACCTCCTCTATTCCCACTACTGCCATAGCGTCTGTACCCAACCCATCCACTAACCCATATACTTATCAACTAACCAATCCTTTGTCTGCCAAATCGACCAGTGATTCATCTATTCCCACTACCCATATACCAACTACCAATCCGTTAGAAGGTGTTTTTCAATGTCTCACTCTGGGGAATTACCGCCTGTATAACATCGACACATGCCTTACTCCTCAAGAGTATGGTAAACTTTGCCAACATCCTCGCTATGATCACTGCGTAGGCGATGTTTTCCCTTATTTTCCTCCCCACCTTTGTACCAACTTAACATATGGAGGACTTGATACTTCTACCTACTCACCCAAGCCACCTTCCCAAACGTGACCATTTTCCTCTGACCTTTAATCTATCACCAACTGCCACTTCTCCCACACTTTCCTCCATCATTTTTCATGAAATGGATTTGGCTTTGGCTTCTACGAATAGGGCCACCACAGTGTCATCCTTTGTACCACATGTAAACACAATGACCACAGTGGTATTGTATTTTCCAAACCATCTTCCAAAAATCCCCTGTTGAACTCGTTTAGGATGAAAAAAATTCTTCACCCCATTTATTAACTTCACCACCTTCATCCACGAAGTCTATGGATCCAAAATCCATTCCTCCTAAAAAAATATTCATAAGCACTACTTCACTGGGACCTTTGAATTATCAATATGATGGTGAGTTTCCCTCTTCTCTTCCATTCATGTATCTTGACATGATCGATGATGATATAACTTTTATTAATTACATTCAATGTCAGGATGATGAGTCTATTCTCACATATCTTGGTGTGGAGGATTATTATATTCATCAGTCATTGCCTTCTGAGATGCAAACCATGTTAAATGAATCAACCATCAAAATCAATATTAACATTCAGGACAACCCGCACATTCTAAAGATAGGAAAATATTTAGATGATCTTTGAACAAGAATATTTTACCTCATTCCTCCGAGATCATAGTGATGCTTTTTCTTAGTCCTATGTGGATATGTCCGATATTAAACCAAACATTGTGGTCCACAATATCATAACAATTCTGGAAGTTGAAACTGTAAAATAGAAGCTGTGAAAAATGCATCCTTGCGTTGCCCTTTTTTTCAAAAAATAACTTCAACGTCTTCTCTTTGTTTCCTTCATCCTACCCATTGATTATCCCCAATGTATCTCTAACATCATTCCTATCACAAAAGTGACAGGAGGACTATGTGCATATGCATGAATTTATGTGACCTAAATTTAGCCTTCCCTAAAGATGACTTTCCTCTACCTAGTATAGACCAACTAGTTGATCTCACCACTATCCATGAGATGTTACCACTCATGGATGATTTCTTGGGTTATAACCAAATATTACTTGCCTCGCACGATCAACACAAAACAGCCTTCATAACTCCTTTGGGGACCTTCTGCTATCGATTCATGTCATTTGGCCTTAAAAATGCTAGTGCTCATATCATTGGGATATTAATTATATCTTTCATGACACAATACACCACATATTATAAGATTATGTAGATGACTTTCTTGCCAAATCCAAACATTGAATTAAACACCTTATAGTCCTTAAGGTCATCTTTTACTGTCTCATCAAGTATTGTGTTTTCCTTCAACCTAAGAAGTGTGTCTTCATTTTTCTCTTAGGAAAACTCCTTAGTTTTATCATTTCTTTGTGTGGCATAGAATTCGATCCCACTAAAATCAAGGCTATTCTCAAAATGTCTCCACCTACTAAACTTTTCCAACTACATAGTTTTCGAGGAAAGTTGTAATCTATTCATTATTTTATTTCATAGCTATCTAACCTTGCTGACACCCATTTTATCATCTCATGTAAAAGGACATCTCCTTCAAATGGGATGATGAATGCCACAAATCCTTTGAGGCCTTAAAATAGTACCTCCTCCAACCACCTATACTCATTCCTCCTAAAGATGACCAGCCAATTTACCTTTACATTTCTACTAGAGATCATTCTTTAGGTGCCATGCTCACTCATCGTGATGAGAAACATAGGGAACAAGCAGTTTATTATATAAGTTGTATGCATTTAGAGTATGAAACATGATACACCTACACCAAAAAACTCTCCTTATCCTTAGTGTTTTTCGCTATTAAACTTTTCCATCACCTACTTAACCACAAAACCTTTGTTGTCACCAATACAGACCCCTTACATTACATATATGCCAAGCCCTACCAACATCAGTGTGTTGCACGTTGGCTCATGCTTCTTGTAGAGATAGATATCAAATTCACTCATCAAAAATATATCAAAGGCCAAACTATCGCTGAGCAAATTGTAGACGCACCTCTCTTCGGAGACCATCCCTCTAACTTTGATTTCCCAGATGAATCCATCGCTACCCTCTCTTTGGATGATATCGTTTACCAAATGACCTTATTCTTCGATGGTTCTAAATGTTAGTGTGGGGGTGGTGTCAGTATTATCCTCATTCCTCTTGATAGTGAACCTATGTCTTTATCTTTCAAATTAGATTTTGATTGTACCAACAATATCATCGAATAGGAAGCACTCGTATTAGATCTTCAAGCCACCATCGCCTTAGATGTTAAATTGAGTAATATATTTGGTGACTCTCAACTGGTTGTAAATCAAGTCAATGGTATATCCTAGTGTCGTAATAAAATACTTAAAAATTTTAAACATCATGTTGACATACTTTTGACTACCTTTGACTGTTATGAACTTAAAACTACCCCACATTCTACTAAAAAATTTGTATATACCATGGCTTGTCTTGCATCTCTCGATACCCACTTCCCCTTTCGCCTCAAAAATATTTGTCACAAGACAAAGGTTACAATCACCTTCCTATCTATTTGAGATGTTAGCCTCATCCGAACCGTTCAACCTAACCCACATGACCTTTAGTATAATCAATTTTCTAACTACCTTTCCTTTTCAAATCTACCTCCACACCTTACTCGTATTGGCCAACGAGCCTTTCTCAAAAGTGTCTCTCGCTATGTCATCATGGGTGGTATTATTTATAAACATGGCATTAACAGTATCCTCTTATGATGCCTTATGAGTTTTGAAGTTCCTTACATCATCAAGGAAGTTCACAATAGAATTTGTGAAGGTCACTTCAGCGGTTTAGTTGTCGCTAAATTCATTCTCCACCTAGACTATTATTGTCTAAGCTTAAACTATGATTGTTGTGATTATGTCAAATGTTGTGTGAAGTTCCAGCAACATGTTTATCTTCATCACACACTTAGTTACAGCTTACAAGTTACACAAGAACTTTGGCCTTTCTCTCAATGGGGTTTAGATCTTGTTGGAGAAATAAATCCCCATTCTTCACAATGCCATCAATGGATTATTGTTGCTACTGAATACTACACTAAATGGGTAGAATCCATAACTCTTATTTCTACAAAAGGTGAGAAAATATGTGAATTCATCAATCATCACATCATTTGTCACTTTGGTGTTCCTCATCATCTCATCACAGATAACAAAAAATAATTCCAAAACAAAACCCTACGAAATCTTTGTGTTTCCTTTGGCATATAACTCAATTTTTCTTCACCCTACTACCGTCCAACAAATGGCTAAGCTGAATCAACCAACAAAAGCTTAGAAAAAATTCTTATGAAATTTGTGGATGATACTGGAAAGGATTAGAATACGCACATTCCTTTTTCTTGATGGGCTTATCGCACTAGTATTCATACATCCACTAATGCCACACCTTTATCTCTAGTCTATAATAAAAAGGTTATTCTACCTCTTGAAGTCCATATTCCATCTCTTCATATCTCACTTAAAGAGATGCTCAACAATGATGACTTTTGCCAAGACTGTTTAGCACAACTTCAATTATTGGATGAATGACTTCTCAATGCTCTTGACCATCTCCAAATCTATCAAAAATTTATCGAATGTGCCTATGATAAACACATCCATGAATGAAACTTCCAAGTAGGAGACCTTTTCGTGAAAGAAAATCAACATGTACCAAAAGAGGAAAAAAAGTAAATGGGGAAAATTTGCTCCTAATTGGTTTGGCCCCTATATAGTTACTCATACCTATGGATCAGGTGCTTATCATTTGTCTTCACTCAAAGGTAAATTAGAACCTAAGCCCCTCAATGCCTTTTATCTTCAATTATTCTACTTTTGAATTAAATCCTATATCACCTCTTGTTTATTCATTTCCCGTCCCTTGAGCACCGTTCACCTTCCATTTTACCTATTTTAAGGATCAACGACTAAACCAAGATCATGTGATTACCCACTACTTTTCAACCTTATCTTCAATATAAGTATCATGGATCTACTCATGGTATGATTCTCATGGATACTTTTCATCTTTTTCAAGATGGAATCCGATGGTCATTCATAATTAACCTCTGTGTGTTTTAGTTTTTTCTTCGAAACAAGAGATTATCTTTGTTTATAGTCTTGTCCATGACTTAAAATTCCAAAATTAAAACCATTTCAAAATTAAAATGGGATTCACATCCTTGATTCAAACTTACAACAAAAATATGACTCCCTCAAAAAATACATATGCTTTCTATCTCGCTATTATAAGTAGACTTCTCCCTCGAAGGAAAGTTATACCAGGCCAGCCATATCGTACATATTCTATCATAATAAGAAGAGTATTCTTGCATACAATAAAATAAAAATACTCTAAAAATTCCCACATTGATCATCTTCACGAATACCTCAAGGAGAAAATATAGTCATCCCATACAGACTTCCCACATCGATCAGCTTATGAAAACAAAAACAAAAAAGATTATATTTTTCGTCATGGACTTCCCATTTTATGATCTTGGGTGTCTTTCAAGTCGGCATGTTGTCTCACACTAGTTATGCTAAAACCAACTTGCTTTCACCTCATCACCTTTTTCACCCTAATTTCTTGCCCACCCAAGGGACATGCCACAAATGCAACATTTCATAATCATATGACTTTCTTCACCCTTAGAATAGTCAATCATGCAAACACCTTTAGGGTTTTATGTTCAGAATCCCATCTTAGGTATTAAAAAATCATTTTTGTTCTTACCAATTAGAAATATCTTTTGGTCACATCTCACCCTTCACCTTCTTCATTACTCATTGATTATCCTATATAGGACCAAGCCTTCGACACCTCAATGACCTAAACTCAACCATTCCTAAATGGCATAAAATCAACAATCCCTAACTGACCTAAACTCAACCATGTCTAATTGACCTAAACTCAACCATGCCTAACTGAGTTAGACTCCATTATGCCAAAAATGTACCAACCCTTCCTTTTACATCATCATATTCTTCCCTAGCTTATGGGAGAAATACGTCACTGAGGCCCGTTTTCGTCAAGCTTTATGTAGGAAGCACTCAAGGGCATGGGGCATTTGGAGGTTAGCTCAGCCATTCTTTACCCTAACCAATTTTTCCCCACTTTTTAATTCACATTTTACCTTAGTTTTCATCTTATACACTACTTGGAAATTAAACAAATATACAAGTATATAAACATGTATACTTACCTATTTTCATACATCATCATATCATACATCCATCATTTCACATTTCCATCATATCAAATATTAGGTAGTTTACAACATAACATACATATACATCATTAATTATTTCTGATGTTACCAATAATTTGGAAATTAAATCAAACCCACAAAAATGACTTAATCATGCCTATACTTGACTCAACCATGCCTACATGACCTTGACTCCACCATGCCTAAATCACCTAACTCCACTATGCCTACATGACCTTAACTCCACAGTGCCTAAATAACCTATCTCTACCATGCCTAACTAACCAAACTCAACCATGCCTACATGACCTTGACTCCACCATACATAAATCACTTAAACTTGACCATGCCTAACCAACCTCAATCAACCATGCCTACATGACCTCAACTCAATCATGCCTAATTAACATAATTTCCATCACATACATAATAATAATGAAAATTAAAAACAAATATACATCATACATACCATGAATATCATCATCTATAACAATGATTTGTATCAATACAAATGTACACCGATATAAATACATACCAGTATCTCAAATCACTCAGATACATCCTCACTATCTTCAAGACGTTGCAGCTGGTATAAAACTCAATATCTCAAACTCTTATATACATCCTCATTTTGATTAGCACGCAGGCTGGTATATATAAAAAATCAGTACACTGATCATATCCGGTGACTAATCATCACCCCACCAGATATCCATACCTATCTCATATGTCTCCTCCTCCTCTCGTCTAGCCCGATGACTTGTCAACATCTCTCCACTTAGCATGGGCCTTAGTCTAATATCTACCTAGCCCTTACCTAGGATTGACCTACGTGATCTTGTTGCCTCACCGTGACCCTGTCTCTGGGCTCACCAGCCTACTGTGCTCTCTGAACTATGAGTGCAAGATATATTCCTCTCACTCGCTACTTGTTGTGTTATGTAATCATAATAGGAGGGGACATCTATCCCAATGGTCATGAGATGATCCTGATAGTACTAGGCCTCGTTCAAGGAATACATGAACCTTGCCATTAGCACCATATATGGTGGTGCCATAGGTCTCATAGCAACCTTTGAGCTCTACCTTGTTAATCTTGGCATGGATCCCTGTCTCTATGACCTATTACCTCCTCCTTATACCATGGGACCTTGTCCCACTATTGTATGTAATATGGGACCCTATCCCGAGCTTGTGGTTATCCCTGTGCTATAACCTAGGCCTATGAAGCCATAACCTATGCCTATGCACCTTTGGTCGGATGGCATTGGAAACCGACTACCTACACCTATAAGGTGGCTATCTATACTCCATCCCCATCACCACCTGTGTAAGCACAGTGCATCTGCCACTGAGTTGAGCCTGTAAGGTTATCCTGGGCTCTACAAGTTGGCCACCTACAACTAGGATGTTGTCAACTGACCCTACACACCTATGAGATGTTTCTAAAGGGTGGCCACTTGACCCTATAGGGTATCTCTTTGCACTATCGTGGTGGAAAATTATAGCTTCACTAGTCTCAATGTTACCACCCATAGCTATGCCACTCACCATCACCTATAACCATCGGTGACTCTAGCATCATCAATTTGCCTATCCACTAGATGCTCTTCCTACCTTTTTGACACACTCGAGCATGGTGGAGACATATGTCTCTCCACGTCATCTCTCCTGTACTTTGGAAAAGACGGGGGTACATCCTCTGGCAGACATAATTGTCATCTAACCCTTTCCTTGGGTATCAACTTGTGCTCGCTAACACGCTGCACCTATATCCACATCTCCAACTACAACTACTCTAGCTCCTCTACCATGCCTCTATAGGATGGATAGCTAATATAGGGTCTCCACACAATATCAACCCCTAAAAGCCCCTCCAATAACCATCTGTAATATAAAACATCACATGTGGCCCTAGCCACTCTGTGCTACCCACCAACTGGTACCCACCCTCTATATCCAACTCGACCGACCACCCCTGAACCAATCATGTTGGGGCTAACTAACCTGGATGTGCTTGTATGGCCAACAGTGTAGTAGAAAGGTGAAACATAAGCTAAACCACCATAATCTCCTATAAGCCCAAAACTCCATATATAGTTGCACTAAGAATGTCGGTGCCCAAGAAAAATAGATCCGCTCCATTATCATATCCTTGAACACTACCATCGTTGCTCATGGGAATCTCCCACCCTAATCATCTGGTAAAGTGAAACAACATACTTCCTCCATCATCAAAACAACCAACCTCGTCTCCTAAGGATGGGCCTCATAAATGTCTCTATAGCTAAGGCTCACACTATGGTACCTCAGCTCACCCATCACCTCCTCAAATGCAGCCACAATCGGCTCCACTGATGCCTCTAAAGAAATAGAATACACTTGGTTCCCAAACAATTGGTAGTCATAATATCTTGTACACATCCTCTAGGGTGATAGTCATCTCACCCGTCAGTAAATGAAATGTGTTGGTCGCTGAATCCCATCTATCAATGAGTCGACCATCAAGTTAGGATCTCGAGCTATATGCCTATGGCGTCTGATCCCAATCAGTCCAAAATTTTTCATTTAATCCCACTCCTCCTTAGTCACACTAGACAACATCACTACTAACAAAGGTAGTACTTTGTCTCGCATCTGCAACTGGTCCCTAGCCTGCATCCATAAAACCACAAAAATTATAAGACCTAATTACCGTAATTACCTATTAACCCCAAAACCATACCCAACCACATCAATCATGCCTACCCCATTTACCTAATTCACCTACAAGCCTACTACCCTTTACAATCATGACCCATCATCTTAACATTATTGAACCTACTTACCTATCTTATCCCGTCAAACTAGCATTTTACCCTTATCCCCCTAACAACACTCTTCATTTACCCCTTACCACCTATTTTTCTTTCCAAACTAGCCCTTCTTACCCATGTTGTTCTTTAACCATATTGCTTTTCGGCACCATCGCCTTAAGTGTCACCAGTTTTCCCATGACCATCATTGGTTCCCTTTAATTGGTATCGTTCAACCAAGGCCAGGCTGATGGATGTAAAGAATTTTCCAACGCGGCCGAATCGACCGATGTCAACCAAACCTAGACCAACATCTGTCTCTATCGTGGAAACCCCAAACCGAAACCCATCCCCTCTAACCCATTTACCCTAAAATTCACCACAACCTACTCTTCAACCTACCCTAATCAACCCTAATTTACCTTATATTCATTTATTATCCCATTTATCCTACATTTTCCCTTCCCCATATCAATGTTACCCACATTTCAAAATGAAAAATCCCCAACCCCAATTTCTTCATTTTTTACCAAACGTTTAAAAAATAATAAGTTAGAATACATGCCCTACCTCGTCATAGTGTCACCTACGTGGTGGCACATCAGCCCCTGTGTTGGTGGTCCACTTGAACCATCTCTCACCTCTGCCATGCCAAAATCTACCTCGAATCCCTCCACTAATCACACCTCTCCAACCGCTCTCGTGGATCCGTCTACCTAGCTCCTCTCACCACTTAGTAACCTCCACCTCATCCAGGTACAATACCTTATCTTTTTCTTCAGAAAAACACATAAGCCACTCAGCTATGTGGTTTTCTCAAAGTCAAAAGACAATAATGATTCCATAAAATATGGAATTTGAACCTTATAACCCTAACCCGACATGACCGGTGTCTTTCATACCAAACTAATGTCGGTAACCTTATAACCAACATTAGTTGCCAGCCAATACAATTTTACCTACCCTTTTCCCATTTTGAACAAAAATCATTACTGCCAAATACCTCGTAACGTCGACCAACAACTCTTACACCTTACCCACAAGCCTAAATTACCCATACATTTCCTTAATTACGTTTAGGGACTTGTTATTTACCCACACCTCAGCCTTACCCATGCCATGACCTATATACCCTACCTTGACCCGCCTTTTTGTGACCTTTGAACTTTTGTCCTTCATGTAGCTTGTGATGTCATTATCCATGTTGTTTAGACTAATGACCTTAACTTGCCTATTTTTGTGTTGTTTATCCCAACAAAACCTTTGGTGTACTGGATCATACCTAAATGTGCATGCACCTAATCTAAGTTGTGTTTTTGTGCCATATCATGTACCCTAGATACCTGAATCACTTCAACCTTTTTTAGATAAACCTATCAAACTTAGACGATGTAGAGTTTGCAAGCCCTTTAACACGGTACCATGTCACAATATATATGTGTGCGTGGGTTTGATTTCCATTAGTCATTGCTTGATATGACCCTTACCCCTTACCCAAAGTGCCCATACCCTTACCTAAAACTCACCTCTTTTAGTTTTCATCACTTACCCATTTATCAAACCACTCATCGATTCTGTCTCGCACCTCATTACCTCTTTGTTTGAGGGGGGTCACCTTCAACACTACTTGGGGAAATCCCACTCTCATCTATATTTGGGGAAAACACCTCATGTTTTTTTCAAGATCGCTTACTAATACAAACTACACAACAAAAGGGGGAAAATTTAGACAACAAAATTAGGTCATACTTCCATTAACACCCCATTAATTAAATTTACCATATCCTACCCATTCATATCCCCTAGTTCACATGTTAATTGAATTAATTATCTTAATTAAATTAATTAATATAATCACCTAACCACCTCACTCAAATGGCCCACTCAAACCTCATTGATAACCTAAGACCAAGTCTAAGCTTATCCTAACCATATATGACTTAATCTAAACCTAAACTTAACTGCTATCAAAAAACCTAAAAGACACCTACTTATCTTTCAAGGATCCATCACTCAAGACTTAGAAGAAGGTTGGAGATCAAGCCAAAAATAACAACAATCTGGCTATTTTTAGCCACCCTAAATATTCCCTCCTTGACTGACATTGGTTATATCTCAACCGATGTTGGTCCCCTAACCATCATTGGTTAGGTTAAATACATTTCCAAAATCCTTTTCCTAGGTTGGTCATTCGATTCAGGATCTCATACAAGAAAAGACTTGGAGCACTCGAATTTCTAAAGCACTCAGGAAAAAGAAAACACATGGGAGCACTACTAACAACCATTTTTGAATTCATCATCTTCTCCACGATCATGGATTCACACAGAGAAGCATGGCGGCTCAAACTACTGCAACATGAATACAACGGTTCTTCTCTTTGGATATCTTCCCTCACCATCTTCATCACCTACATTTTCTAAATTTATTGTTCAGTAAGTACCTAACACCTCTTCATTTACATTTTTTTTTCAAGTAAAATTTATTATTCATCTCGGTGTTTTATCTTTCTCCACACCCATATACTTCCTTCCTCCCACCAACCTATCACTTTACCATACCTGACCCTTTTACCCATTTTCACCCTCTCTTAATCATCTCTGAGTCCTCAGAACCATTTTACGACCTCACCCTCACCATTTCCAACCTCTATGTAATAATAAGAAGTATAGAAACCAATTTTAAGAACTTTTTGCTAAGTGCCCCTACTAACGTAAGTTATTCTATCTAATCAGCATTGGTCATCCAACCGACATTGGTTACTATGTCTAGAAATATACCTCATATCAGCGAGCTAATACCCACTTCCCAACAACCCAGAACCATTTCTAATATTTACCAAACCTTACCCAGAGCGTGTAGCAAACTTGCAATGCAACATCAGCCAATTACGGCCCATTTTGACCTCAATCATCTTTTACCCGAATTGGGGAATTAGAAAATATTAATTAAATATTAATTAAATATTAATTAAAATGAATAAAATATTAATCATGAATTAAATTAAACCTAGATGAAGGTATTCCAGTTATGACTTGCTTTAAAAAAAATCATAAATTTTCTCATCTAACTACAAGGTTTGTCTTGGGTTTTGTGTGGGAATTTTGTGGGTGTTACACTTGGTATCAAAGCCGGTGGTTCAATGCTTGGACCCTTGGACACACTTGAAAACTCAAACATTTAACCAAGTATAACCTACAACTAGATCACACAACTTTGCATGACATTTTAAAATGTAGAAAACCTAGAAAATCGAAATGAAACCTAGAATGGTAAACTAAATCCTGTCTTGATTTTTGTATGAGGCATGAATCAGATAAGGGGAGTTTCCACATGGAGTTAGATATCCCACCTCTAGAGTTTGCAGTGACCTCTATATTGTCGCATATACTACAGAAATTTTAGGATGTCAACATAGATATACAAGGTGCAGTAGTTGGGACACGAATTTGTCAGCATGATAGGGAACCATCACATGAGGCTCAACACCGTTCGAGGAAAAATGATGAGCATAGGGTTGAGAACTCCAATGTGGAGTCAGCTAGAGAATATTCACCTAATAGGGGACATGGAGATAGGGTTTTAGGACATAGAGATAGATCTAAGAGCCCTAGGTCGAGGGATGTGCATGCAGACAAACCTAGGGGTCAACATTCATCAGCTACAGATCATATCAGGGAGATCCTAAAGCTAAACCCATGTCATTATTCTAGAGATACATGAGGTTTTTAAGAATAGGTTTGGTTAGTGAGCTCGAGAGGATACTTAAATATTTTCCCATGTAATAGAAACATAAAGGCTCATGTTGCGATTCATCTTCTGAGGGATAGAGAATATTTTTGGTGGAGGATGGAGGAGAAGAAGCTATATGTAGACTCAGATACGGTCATTTGGTATCTCTTCGAGGAGCATTTTAGGAGCAGATACTTATCAGGAGGTTCATTCATCAGAGGATAGATGAATTCCATGACCTACATCAAGCATCCATGACAGTAGTAAAGTATGAGAGTCAGTTTTTGGGACTTACTTTAGTATGTCAACTACATGTAGGAGGAGAAGATTAGGATTTATAGGTTCATCAGGGGCCTAAAGTTGGATTTTGGAGGGGCAATATGCATTCATTTTCCATAGACCTTAGCTGAGGCTGTGGAGAAGGACTACATTACATAGGTTCCTATTGGGAAGATGCGACAAGCCAAGGATAGAGTGCAGAGTTGCATTTAGTAGATGCATGACAATAGGTCGAGGGGTTGATCTCATCATCCTAGTGGTGGACATGGTTTTGTGCAGTCTTCATTTATGCCACCACAGTATCCTCCTTAGTAGTAGCAACAACAAACTCATCTACCGTTTAGACCCCCACAAATATTTGACACTCTGAGGGGATGGAGTATGGGGGCCTCACCCTAAGGATCCCATTAGGACATAGGGAGCACCTAAAGATCAGCCGGTAGGAGCTCATAGCGGTGACCACAACAAGATCATCATTATCCATGAAAAAGACCACAAGAGTACTGCTAGAGTCACATCTCATTGGAGGGGGCTAAGAATTTTCTATGAATGTGCTACACCTAAAAATCATTGGAGAGAGTGCCATGAGAACCCTAATAATAAGTGTAAGACACCAATTTTAGAGCATATAGTTGGTGACATGGGATGTATCCATGGATCTATGTAGCGTTCAAGCTGCTAAGTAGAGAATCGGGGAACAATTATCGATATCTGTAGGTAGCATTGGTAGTATCCCTACCCCTATTCTATTTGATTATGAATCATTTGATTCTTTTATTACACCATATTTAGTAGAGCGATGTAATTTTTTGGTAGTTAGGTAGGGCATTAGTTGGGATGTTGAGAAGGCTTCGGGAGTAGAATCCTTAGTCAAGGAGTGTGTAATGGACCTAGGAGCCTTCACCACTACATTCGATCTTTTATCCTTCCCTTGGGTTCTTATGGAGTGATCCTGGGCATAGATCGGTTATCTACACACCGAGCCAAAGTTGACTATTATGATAACATCATATCTTGTGCAAATTATTTAGAAGTGGATTCAGTGATAGCTTGAGTTAGGAGACCCATATCGATTCACACTATTTCCACTATGCAGCTTAACTAGTGTGCATGACATGGGTGTTAGTTATATGTTATTATAGTTAGTGATACGTCGAGAGGATGTAGCTTTTGGACCTTCACTTGATGATCACCCCATTTTGCATGAGTTTTCTGATGTATTTCCTAGTGAGCTACCAGGGTTTCCTCCCCCATGTGAGATAGAATTTCACATTGATTTAGTTCCAGGAGTAGAAACTATCTCACGCGCTTCATATAGGATGACCAACCATGAGCTATGTGAGCTCAATTTTTATCTTGATATCCTTATTGAGAAAGGCCTAATCCATCCTAGTGTATCTCCTTAGGGTGCATCAGTGATTTTTTGAAGAAAAAAGAATGGATCCTTGCGGTTTTGTGTGGAGTACAAACAATGAACAAAGTAATGATAAATAGTCGTCAACCCTTCCTCACATTGATGATTTATTTGAGCAGATGAAGAGGGAAAAAATATTTTATAAGATAGATATTAAGTTAGGCTACCATCAGCTGAGGATTACAAAGGAAAATATCCATAAGACATCTTTCCCCACGAGATATGGCCATTATGAATTCATGGTGGTACCTTTTGGTCTAACGAATTCCCCTGCAGTATTCATGAGTTTGATGAATGGGTTGTTCAGGATTTTTTTGGATCACTTCGTGCTAGTGTTTCTTTAAGGCATTTTGATATACTCACGTATCTGTGAGGAGTACGAGGGTACCTTTGAAAATTTTTGTGATGTCTTCATGAGTAGCATCTTTATGGGATCCAAGAAAAGTGTGCATTCTTCTAGTTAGAGGTGTAATATTTGGGCCACATCATTTCGGGGAAGATATCATAGTTGATCCTTCCAAAATTAGATCTATTATGGATAGGCCATCATAGTGTGAGGTGTGCATTTACATGGGATTGGTAGGATACTACAAGATATTTATTTATTACTTTTCTCGATTGCCCACCCCATAAATTCCCTTCAACAGAAAGGGAAGAATTTCATTTGGTCAGATAAATGTGAGTAGAACTTAAAAAACTTAAGGAATGCATTACGACAACACCAATTCTTATAGTGCAAGATCCACAGGGAGAGTTCTTCATTTGCACAAGTGCTTCTTTGGCAGGATTAGGAGGTGTTTTAATGTAGGAGGGTTGTGTAGTGGCCTTTGAGTCTCACAAACTTAATGATTATGAGCTCAATTATCTGACTTGTGACCTTGAGCTTGCAGCAGTTGTGCATGCTTTTTTTTGGTGGAAACGTTTCCTTTTAGGTAAGAGAATCATTTTCAGGACTGATCACTTGATTCTTCGTCACCTCTTCACACAGCCCAATCTCAATGCTTGTTAGTGTCATTGGATGGAGTTGCTTATTCAAGACGACATGGATATATAAATTGTGAAAGGAAAGAATAATGTGGTTATAGATGCCTTGAGTCATCGGAGACATTTGGTTATGGCTACAATAGTTGGTAAATACTTAAGGACTAGGATTTTGGAGTAGCTTCTTCATGACATCTTCTACCTTTTAGTCATAGTAGAGATTGAGTCTCAGAGACCCATTGAGGAAAATTTTGATGGATTTTCTTTAGAGGCAGATGGTCTTCTTCG
The DNA here is from genome assembly GCA_018340775.1 of Taxus wallichiana var. yunnanensis. Lineage (NCBI taxonomy): Eukaryota > Viridiplantae > Streptophyta > Pinopsida > Cupressales > Taxaceae > Taxus > Taxus wallichiana. The sequence continues at coordinate 984,854,234 of CM031240.1, forward strand.
GTCACAGAGGTCGGATCTATGTTCCTAGAGATGGAGGATTGAGGAAAGATATCCTTGTTGAAGCACACCATGAACCTTATTTAGCTCATCCAAGGGTGAAGAAGATGCACACCACTTTTATATAGTTGTACCATTGAAGAGGAAAATTGAGAGACGTGGCTCATTTTTTATCTCATTGTTTAGAGTGAAAGAAGGTGAATGTCGAGCATCAACATTTAGTTTTCCTTCTATATCCTCATGACATACCAGAGTGGAAATGGAACACCATTTCCATGGATTTCATTGTGGGGATACCTACACCGAGAGACCACCACTATGTCATTATGGTCACAGTGTATAGATATATGAAAGTGGCTCATTTATCTTCGGTGAATACCACCTATATAACTAGTGTCGTGGCATGATTATACATAGATGATATTTTTAGACTGCAAGAGATTTCGCGGAAGATTATTTTTTACCATGATCCCTTATACACCTCTCATTTTTGGAATACCATGTAGGATGTGCTTAGGATGAGTATCATTTTCAGTATAACATATCATTCAAAGACAGATGATGAGAGGGAGGGAGTAAATAATATTTTGGAGGAGATGCTTCGTGACGAGGCCAAAATGTTTTGTAATATATAGAAAAAGAGATATAGATATAGAATAAGTAATACATATCGAAGTACATAGATCCAGTATGTTTTGTAATACCAAATGTTTTATCAATAAATATCCATTCTGTTTGAGATAATTCTAAGTTGTTAAATCTTGATTCAAGGAGGAGCAAGGGCCCACTCCCCAAGGACTAGGATATTCATCTATTTGGTATTTATATTTCCTAAGCAAATAGTTTAGATCTGTTAATTCTGTATCTCTTTTTCTAGTTAGACTCTATTGTATACTCATTCCTACAGGTGTCTAGATAGATTCTTATTCTATTTGCAAGCATTTTTAAGCACTCTAAGTTGTGTATTTATTTCAAAAAGAAAGTGTTTTTATTTGCAAGTGTGTTTATTTCCATTCTGAAATGTGTGTTTCCTTTCAGAAAAGTTTTCATAGTATGATTTAAATAAGGTTTTTATAAAGAAGTCCTTAAGACATTGAAAATATCCCCCAGAAAATACAAAAATAACTTCAGTCAACTACTAGATCGATAGGATTACTCTTGTTGCATATAGCTTTAGAAACACCCCTGGTTTGAATATGACATCAATAGGAAGTTGAATAAATGAAGGGAATAATGACACCCATCACTTCAGATGTACATCATGGACTATCAATCCAAGTGGGAGGAGTACTTGTACTTTGTGGATAGTTTCCACAGTTCGAATGATATGGATCCATTTCAGGAATTATATGGAAGAGAGTGCAGGAAACTACTTAGTTGGGATAGGTTTGAGGATAGGGTTTCTCTTGGGATGAAATTATTACAGGATATGGAGTATCAAGTTGTCATGATTTAACAAAGATTAGAGGAGGCTCAAGATAGACAGAAAAAATATATAGATCAACAAAGGAAAAATCATAATTTGGAGGTGGGCATGATAGTGTTTCTTTGTGCCATACCACATAAGAGCCCTATCCATTATGAAAAAGGCTCTAATATTTCTCATAGGTTTATGGGTCCCTTTGAGATTTTGGAGCATATCATTCCTTTGGCTTATCATCTAGCATTGTCACCCAAGTTGTCTCGCATCTGGGAGATATTTAATTTTTCCGTGCTTAGGAGGTACATTCCATATCCTTCTCATGTATTAGATTGGACCACATTACAAGTGCAGGACAAGGGCTAGGTGTTGGTGGAGCCCATCCATATTTTATATTGTAATACCCTGGGCGTTCAAGGTAGAGTTATTGATTAGTTTCACATCCAAATGGATCGATATGATGAGACAACATCTACATGGGACGACATCACACCTTTGAGAGAACATATCCCACACTTGTTCTAGTGACTTTAAGGAGGAAGTCGAGCCTAAGGGGATGGGGATGTAGTACCCACTCCTCTTCGACATTGATATTATTATGATTTTTATTATTATGGATTAGAGTTATAGACGTTGTTATCATATTTTAGACATTAAGAGCTGGACATGGTTATATTTGATTTTCTTATTTGATAGACAATATGGATGTTTAAACTTATGACATGATTTACAGGATGGATTATATGCATGGTTTGACATATCGGTATTTGATTATCTTGAGATACTACTGTACTGACACATTGGATGTGATATATAAATGTTGTTAGATGGTTTAGTTGATTTTGTGATCTTATTGCTAATTGATAAATTGATGAAATTGAAATATTTGAATTGTGAAAAAAATTGTGAATTACTTGTTTTAGTGATGATTTAATCATGATATTTGATGATATGAATTGATATGTATATGCATGTGTTTTATTATCTATATTTTGTTAATATGGCCACGAGCCCATAAAGGTATTGTTTTTTATTTTTGAAGGATTTACGCAACATAAAAAATAAAAAGGGCACTGAGGAGACCAACGGTGAAGGAATTTGGGTTATTCGTAAGAGGTCACCTTGGTAACTAGCGTAAATGTATGATGTTTTTTTGTTAGTTTGTTAGGAGGTCCTATTAGTGCAAAATCACAGCACCCCCAAATGGCCCAGGTGTGAAGTGGGACATTCGGTGTGATTGCACAACATGGGACCATATCTCAAGTTGTGGGACTTGTAAAACTTGAGATGGACCTCCAGAGAAATCTGGTTATTACTTCCTAATCTACCTACCACAAGCTAATCTGGTGTAGGAAAAACCTATTCTATCCTAATCTAACCATTCCAAGGGAAAAAGAGATATAGGGTGAAAGAGCCTACACTAAGCGGTGATACACCAGAAAAGGAAGTGGTTGATTAACATATCCGACTACCTAAAGTGGAGAGAGGTAAGCAGAGGAGAGGGTGGAGAGAATGCACAACAGACTAGAGATAGATTTTAAATGGAATACCACTTAAAAACCCATTAATCAAAGCTCCCAGAACCTACAAAAACATAGAGTATGCACAATATACCCTACAACGATGAGAGGTTAGAAGAGACAACAAAATATGCCATGATGAACAAATGCATCATGAAATAGATTTTATTGCTCCAAAATGTTACACGATACATCATCATCGGTGGGCATGAGGCAAGAAAACACCATTATAGAGCCATCATAGGAGGAAAAGAATCTATATTCTACCCTAAGGGAGAAAGAGAGGGGGTCGAGGAGAAACAACGACCAACCTTTGAATATGCCCCTTCACTACAATATATAGGAAGAATGAGAGAGAGGAGGGAAGAATTCAAATACTTCTTCAAACACCTTGAGATACGCATTGAATCCTTCTTTGAAAGCTAAAACACCATCAATCGATGCCTTTTTCGATTCTAGATCAATTATTTGTTTGGTGTGTTGAAGGAGGAAGAACGACAGATCAGATCAAATCTGATCTAGTTATTGGAGAAAATAGATCTTATATTAATAGCACAAAGATGTTTTCCCATTTTTCACCAACCAAAGCCTATTTAAAATGATATTTTATGTTTCCATGGCATAGAGGGTGTTGAGATGTTTCCAAAAAGTCTTCTCCCACCCAAATCTAAGTTTCCAGTCAAAAGATATGGCCATCTGAAGCTTAGGGTCACATGTGTGCAATATTTGAAAGAGTTTATCCATACCAGGTCCACATGGTAGCCTCGCGCACCTTGAAGATTTATCCCCTACCTTTCACTTCTGAAATAGTGTCAGAATGACACTTGGCAGCTTTGTAGGCTCCTTTTTATTTTTCCTAAGTCTCTTTTCTTGGCGGGGCCAAAAGTCTAACTCTGGACACGTGGAGGCTTAGCGCTTGTTTGGAAACCCACCCCAAATCTTACTTTTGAAGTAGCATCATGCTGAAACTTGCACCCTCTACTATCCTACCTCTTATTTGACTATTCAACCCTCGACTATGTCTCCTTTTTTGGACCTAGGATGCGTGGCGAGCCTGCGCTCGTTTGGGGACTTCCTCTAGACTTTCCTTTTGAAATCGTGCCAATGAGACATGTGGATGCTTCGCTGGTTCTCTATACTTACTCATTTTGCTCCTACTCTGTCCCACTTTTTAATTTGGACTATGTGGTGAGACCACACTCATATGGGCCTCCACTTTTGGATTTATCTTTGAAGTAACACCGTTTGGACACTTGGAAACTTCTGCTGAGTCAAAGACTTTTTAACGACCAATGTAACTTTTTGGGCTTTGGAAATGTGGAGGCTTTGCACTTATTTGAGAAATAGATTTTAGATTTAACCTTTGAAGATGTACCCTTGAGACTCTTGGCAGCTTCTGCCATCTCTTCCATACTTAGCCAATTTTGGGCTCATTCTGAATCATTTACAAAGCCTGAAGACTTCAAGCCTTCTCTGTTTCTTTTCCTTTAAGCCTCTGGTTTTCTTCCTTTTGTTTATTCCTTCCCCAACCCTACTACTCCATTATAGAGCCTACCTGTAAATTTTTTGTTTTATTTGAAGCATGGGCTCATACGACAAAACCATCCCTTATATTTCTTTCTGCATGAGGTTGTGGGTGATCTAATTTTACCGAGGGGTGAAAATTGAGATAAAAATTGGAAAATCAGGGGGACATCTACCTACTAGATGAAGGGTCCAGTATCCTTGAAGAATCCATTGGGCATGGAGTCAATAATAATATCCTGATAATGATCCTTTTACTTTAAAAATCTGATCCCCGAGCCGTCATGAGCCCGACTACCCGCTTAGTAACCCTAAACCTGTTCTAGAAATGGACTACCTCAAAACCTATTTTAGTTTCTCTACATTTGTTTTGTTTTGGAACTAGCAAATGTTTGCAGACATCTATGGGTATCTCCATCGTGAATACTTGAAGGGCTGGCATTGGTATCTCTAGAGCAATGCGAACAAAACTTATGTACAAAGAGAAAATCATACATGCCTCAAATGAGACTTGTAGATTATGCACAAGCACTTTTTCTGTTGAAAAAAAAGTCTACTCCTACTCCTACACTAACTAGAGAGAAAGAGGATAAAAACCCTTCTACAGGAAGGGAGAAGTATCTTTCCTTCCTCAAAAGGGGCAGCCATGTAAGTTATTTGACATTGAATATGGCTACCTGTATCAGTGAAAAATTGACCTTAAGTTGATACTCTACCCAAATCATCAAGGTATATACATCAACCAAAAATACCTCCTCAAATTGATTGGCATTGGACTCTTGGAGGTGTTGATGATGATCCCTTGGTACTTTTATACTCATCCTCATGCCCTGAAGTAGGCATGACTGGTTTTGGCTTCTCCCTTGGCTCCAATGAAGCCAAGTACACGATTGGAAAAGGTCTGATCCTTTGGATGTGCCCATTTCTATGGACTTCAACACCAGGAATGGAGTCTTCTTGTTGACCTTCCTAGGTGGATGGTGTGAGAGAGATGATGCCATATTCTTGCCTTTCTCTTCCTTCTCTTGTGAATAACATGGAAGACTCATATCTTCTAACCTTAGTTCCAGAGGATTGTTATGATGTGCAAGTTGTTGTACTTAAATTTTCTCCTTCATGGGAGCAATCTCATATGCTTTGAAGATGGATGGAGGAGGAGAAAATTATGTGATATCCTTAGGATCCTCTTCACAAAAGCAATCTTCAAGGTTTGACAGATAATATGCCTCCTTGTTGTCCTATTGCATGTGGTCTACCTCCTCCCTAGTGTCCTCTTGATCTGTAACTAGCTCACCATGGTTTCCTTCATCCTCAAACATGAATTTTCAAATCTCAAACTCCTCTTCAACATTAGATCTTGAAGAGGATGAAGTGGGAGGAAGAACTGAAGGTTCTTCTATGGCATGCTCTACACTTGGAGCCTCGAAAGTGAATGAACCTCCTCCATCATGGGTTCATCAATCAAATCAAGTCCTTGAAATGAAAGTAAAAAATCTTCAATGATTTCTTCTTCATTGAGTGGTTTCAACTCTTATTTGATCTCTCCCAGCTAATCCTCTTCAATGGGACTTGGAGTTGATTGTTCCTCCTCCTTAACTGGTTGTGTAGCTTGGATTAGATCAGAATCTTTTCTAGACAAAGTGCCATCATGGACACTACATTCCGAGCAAATAGATTGTTGATCTTCTTATTCTCATTTTTGTTCCTTCTCTGCTGCAAACTCAGCCTTATCCATAACTAGTTCTTCAACCTTGATTTCCTCTATTGGCTTAACCATCAAGGGGATCTTTGTAAATGTAAATTTAGTAGCCTAACTCTTCAGATTGTCTATTATTTCTTGTCTTTTGGGCTCCACTTCTTGCTATTTTCCTTGACTAAATTCTTGAATCTCTTCCCAACATGGACTTGGGAAAGTAAGAGGAGTGGCAATTTGGGGTTAAATAATCTTTTCAATTGTTTTTGGTGGGAAGGGAGGTCAAAATTCTTGTTTGTTTGGAGGTAATGAATGTTTGGGAAGGAAAAGGGGAGAAGAATTGAAATAAGATGGAAGACTAGGAGATGGAGAAATGAAATCAACACTTGGGGCAGCAAGTGAGGGGTTTGACTCTTGATCATGCCAAAATGGTAAAGCTTGAGAAAGAGGAAAAGAAGAGCTAGGAGGTGGTGGACTTACCCATTGACAAGGTTGTCTTGTGTCAAGCTCATAAGCCTCAATATCCTTAATCCATTGTGTAAGTTGAGGTAGCGCTTAAACTATGAATTCAAGCTTCTCTTGAGGGTTGTAGTGTATTAGGAAAGGGCCTTCCCATAGAAAAGGTGCCCTTCAACCAATTCTTAATGCCTTCATCTCTGTTGTACCCCTAGATTACACCATGCTAGCCTCCATTCTTTGAATCTTCTCCAACAAACCAGCATCCTACACATACATGTCACCTGTCACCATTGTATGTGACCCTTTGTTCTTGAAAATCTCTATGGCCAAACTAACTTTGAACCTACTCATATGGGTAAGCATAATGGTCTTGGATCTAATTATAATGTTGATCTAGTGGAGTTGGGAAATACATTGGAGGTGAACTACATTGTTGCTGTAAGTGTGAGTTCCATGAAGGGAATGAATTCATGATTGCAAAACTTCATAGAATGGGACAAAATGAAAGAGATGGAAGAATAAAATGGATGGAAATGGATGGAAAAGGTCTGTAACTCAGAGGATGGGTTATTAACCAGCTGGAGTCACCATATGTGCTTTCAATGTGCCTCTAAAGGATGAATCTCACCAAGAACACATCAACTTGATAAAATAAAGTGAAGACCTCTTCTCCCACTGGGCATGCCAAAACTGTTAGTGTGGTCACACGGTGGCTTATGATTTGCTATGTAATGAGACACCTTGGAAAGATGAGAAAAATATAACCTTAGTGTCCCATCGAGTGTGCCAAAACTATTAGTTCAGAATCATAGCACCCTCAAATGACCCGGGTGTGAAGTGGGGAATTCAGTGTGATTGCACAACATGGGACCATTTCTGAAGCTGTGGGACTTGCAAAACTTGAGATGGACCTCTGGAGAAAGCCAGTTCTTGCATCCTAATCTTCATGCCACAAACTACTCCATTGCAGGGAGAACCTATTCTATCCTAATCTAACCATTCCAAGGGGACGGAGAGAGAGAGATAGGATGAAAGATCTTACACTAAGCGGTGATACACCCAAAAAGTAAGTGGTTGAATAAAATATTTGACTACCTGAAGTGGAGAGAGGTGATCAAAGGAGAGGGTGGACAGAATGCACCACAAACTAGAGATAGATTTCACATGGAACACCACTTCAAAAACCATTAAGCAAAGCTCCCAGAACCTACAAAAACATCAAAGTAATCACAATATACCGTGCAAAGCAATGAGAGGTAAGAAGAGACAAAAAAATAAGCCAAGGATAGACAAATGCATCACGAAACATATTTTATTTCTTTAAAATGTAAAATGGTACATCATCAATGGGCATGAGGCAAGAAAATGCCATTATAGAGCCATGGGAGGGGGCTTATACTCTACATTCTACCCTAAGGAAGAAAGAGAGAGGGGGGAGATGAGAAACACCGACTAACCTTTGAATATTCCCCTTAATTACAATATATAGGAAGAATGAGAGAGAGAGGAGGGAAGAATTCAAATCCTGCTTCAACAACCTTGAAATATGCATTGAATCCTAGTTTTAAATCTCAACCACTATCAATCAATTCCCTTCTCAAATCCTCCTACAATCTATTAGTCCTGGATCGATTACTTGTTAGGAATGTTTAAGTAGGAAGAACGGTGGTTCCGATCAAATCTGATCTGGTTGTTGGAGAAAATAGATCTTATATTAATGTAACAAAGAAGTTTTCCCATTTTTCACCAACCAAATCCTCTTAAGAATGATATCTTATGTTTCCATGGTGTAGAGGGTGTCAAGACGTTTCCAAAAAGTCTTATCCCACCCAAATCAAAGTTCCCAATCAAAATATATGGCCATATGAAGATTAGGGACACAAGCACGCAATATTTGAAAGAGTTTATCCATACAAGGTCTAGGTGGCAGCCTCGCACACCTTGAAGATTCTGCCCCTACCTTTCACTTCTTAAATAGTGCCGGAATGACACTTGGTGGCTTCCGCAGGCTCCTTGGGCTCCTTTTTATTTTTCCTAAGTCTCTTTGCTTGGCGGGGCCAAAAGTATGACTTTGAACACATGGAGGCCTAACACTTGTTTGGAAACCCGTCCCAAATTTTACTTTTGAAGTAGCATTGTGCTGACACTTGGCACCCTACGTAGGCCTGCCTCTGCTTTGACTATTCAACCCCGACTTTGTCCCCTTTTTTGGACCTGGGACACATGGAAATCCCGCGCTCGTTTGGGGAATTCCTCTATACTTTCCTTTTGAAATCGTGTCAATGAGACATGTGGATGATTATGCTATTTCTCTATACTTAGTCATTTTGGGCCTGCTCCGTACCACTTTTTAATTTGAACTACGTGGTGAGACCACACTCATTTTGGCCTCCGCTTTTGGATTTATCTTTGAATTAGCATCGTTTGGACACTTGGCACCTTCCACTGAGTCAAAGACTTTTCAAAGGCCAGTGCAACTTTTGGGGCTCCGGACACATGGAGGCTTGGTGCTTGTTTGAGGAATACCTTTGAGATTTAACCTTTGAAGATGCGTCATTGAGACACTTGGCATCTTCCACTATCTTTTCCATATTTAGCCAATTTTAGGGTTTGTTCTGAATCATTTGTAGAGCCCGAAGACTTTGAGCCTTCTCTGTTTCTTCTCCTTTAAGCCTCTAGTTTTCTTCCTTATGTTTGTTCCTTCCTTGACCCTACTACTCCATTGTAGAGCCTTCCTATAACTTGTATGTTGGCTTTGAAGCATGGGCTCATACGAAAAAACCGTCCCTTGAATTTGTTTCTACATGGGGTCATGGGTGATCCAATTTTGTCGGGGGTGAAAATTGAGATAACATGTCCCCATTGGGGGTGGCCTCAAATGTGACCTTGGGTAAGTTTTTGGTTGTGATGTGTTGATTTTATTTTTTGTGAATAATTGTATTTTGTTTTTAGTATTTTGGAGTCACTTTTATTATTGTTGTTAAGTACTCCATTTAAGCTAATCAAACTTGATTAGTTAGTACAAACTATGATGTGAAAAAATGGGGGAAATAAATGTTAGTAGTTATTCTTTGTTTGTGTTGGATTTGAAAGAATTTCATTAACTTTGAGTGGTATGTACTCATTATTGCATGTGAATTTCAGGTTTTTGCTTTCTTGGTCATTTTTGAGGCTTATGGGACAAGTTAATCTTGTCCCACACCTCTTAAAGTTACCCACCCAATATGCATATGATGTGAGGGGACTATTTTATGCCTTTTTGTGTGTTTCAATGAAGAAAATGAGAAATTAATTACACTTTTCTTACAAGAGTCTTTAATATTGTCATTTGGGGGTGTGGGTTTGTGTTTGAGTGTGTAAGAGGGTTGTCATTCCCTCAACCACCAATTTATTGTTCCTTGGAGATTGGGTTTGACCTTGTGATGATGAATGGAGGAGAAATGATTTGGCATCCTACATGGAGCCACATCACCTCTCTCTCCTCTCTTTCCTATTTATTCTAATTTGTTTGAGGATTTGGGGGTTACTTGTTTTATTATAGAGGACCTTGCTTTTGAGAGTGTTATTTGGAACTTGGAGTGGGATTGTGCTTGCTTGGTGTTGGAAAATTCTTGGAACTTTCTTTTGGATTGGAAACTCTCTTGCAATGGTAAGGTAGGGTCTTCATCCATGTCTTCCTTTGGTAATTTTTGTGTATATGTTTGTGAATGAATGGTTGTTGCATGTGTGTTTTTGGAAATTAAAGTGGCCTTAGGTTGTGTAGGAGAAAATGGAAATGGGGATATTTTTGAGGGAGGAATAAGATTTTATTGGGTATTTTAGGAGGTAGTTAGGTTGGGGTGCCCCACCTTGTGATAAGTTAAATTTGTGATTATCTTGTTGTCTTATTGTGGGAGGTGTATGATTTGTTTTCTTTGAGGGAGGCATAAGAGTTGTTGTTATTTGAGGGAGGCATAATATTTTTTGTTCTTTGAGGGAGGCATAAGAGTTTTGTTAGTTTCTATTGAGTTCTTGTAGGTTTTAAGGTAGACACCCTAACTCTTGGGAGGCATAAGTCGATCCCCATGTTCCTTTCTCTTTCTTGGCTTAAATTTAGAGCATTTGTGTTAGGTAACTTATGTGTGTTGATGTTATTTTTTTGTTGTTATTTTTATGTTGAATGTTTGGTTTGTCTATGAATTTGGAAGCCTTGTTAAGTTTCCAATGGTTGTCATATACCCCTCATTTCTTCATTGTTGGGGATCAATGGCCAATGAGGAAGAAGGTTTTCTCTTCCTCATTGGATTATTTTTTGGGTGGAGAGTGTTTTATTCCCCTATTTTGGTTGTTGTGTTTGGAATTTGGAAGATGGTGGAGCTAAAGTGAAGATTTGGTCCTTGTAGAACCTTGAAGAAATAGAGACGAGATTCCTCCTTGTAAAATAAAAATTTACCATATTGTCACCATTTTAATGAAGGGTTTGTAACTTGCTTGCTAGAAAATTTCAATCTCTTGTAAATGTGTTGTAAAATGGTTGATTTGTATCAAGTTTTCAAATGGTTTTGTATCAAAAATATGCAAATGAAAGTTACATTTCTTACTTGAAAATCCCTTCAACTTGCAACTTCTACTAATATTGTTTTGAATGGAAAAGTTACATTTCAAATGTATTAGTTCTTATAAAGGAAAATCACAAAATTTTATATTGTTGAGTGAAGTAGAAATTTTTAAATGGGATTGAAATGAAAATAAAGTTCTCCCAACCTAAGTTATTTTATTGTCTCGAAAGTGTTAGATGTTTCACTTCGAAAAGATTGATGATCATGTTGAAACTATACATGTTGCTTAAAATGGATTTCCATTTAGTTATTGTGAATGAAAGTAAATGCTTACTTCTTTCTATTGAAAAGAAACAAGTTAAAATAGTGAAATTTTGGTTACATTTCTTATTAGTTTGAAGGAAAGGATAGAGAATGAGTTGTTGTTAAGCACTTTGAGTATGAAACTAGAAATGTTATAAATCTAGAAAACCATGAATGGATGAAAACTTAATTTCAATTTAGTATTGTTTTAAAACCCAACTTAAGTGAAAGAACTATTAACAAAATGCATGTCGGAAGGTTCTATTTTCAGAGATTAGAATCGATGCCCCTGCATGAGAAAGGCAACGGTTTTGAGAACCACCACCTTGTATAGAGTGGCGGTCAATGAACTCAAAGCTCTCAAATCTTGTTTTATGGCACCTGTTGGTTTTCAAATAGGACTTTTTAGAAGAGCAACAGTCAGGGGACAAGAAGTCCCTCCTCTTTGATGGGAGAGGTTCCCTTATTCAGAAACAAACCTATTTACAAATGTACAGGACATGATTTGTTGGTTAAACTTGGATACCACGAAAGTGTTTTCTATGAAGGTCATCAATTACAAAAGGACTGAGGAAATGAGAGCATGGAAGAGAGCAGAAAGGCAAACATGCAGAATTATAGATATCAGAGTAATTCTTTATGTATGCGAAGTCACCGTGAATTGAAAACAAGATCATTCATATAGAACAAGTAAGATGGAATTTAAAGACACAAAGTTCTGTAAATAACATCTGCCAGAACGCAAAGTTTCTTAACGTAACACAGATTCGTTATCAAGGAAACAAAGTTCCTTCTTGGTGGCAAGATCAAGTGAAACAAAGTATCCGATGAGACTAATGAATTTGAGATAAATGATCTTCACAAAGAAAACAAATGAAAGCTTAGAAAGACAGAGATCAGATAGACAAAGAAAGGAAAGTAGATTTCTCTATAATCATTTACACTTGAGAGATCGAATAGACAATGGCGTAGAAATGCCATTATATAGTTGAGAGATCATTATCTTTCGTAAGAATTTCTTCAACATGAAAGCTTAGAGCAGAGACAGAGATCAGATAGACAAAGAAAGGAAAGTCTTTCTATATTGATTTCTCTATAATCTATTTACACTTGCAAAAATATGCCAAGTTCTTCCTTTTTCGAATGGCGTAGAAATGCCATTATATACGATCGAGTTACTCTTCGTAACCGTTTCTTGAATTTCTTTAACATCTCAGCCATGTCTTTGCCACGAGGACACACTGCAGGGACGTTTCATATTTGTTATCCTGTAAAATTGACAAGGGCAATTTTATCGATAACCATACGGAAAAATTTTGTTCCGATCCTCGTTAGGATCCTTGCGTTCAAACGTTGTAAAAAAGGAAATCTAGTTTTCGAACTTAGTCTTTCTGAACCTTTTTGGTGGTGCATGAAATATCCTTGTAACACTAGCTTTTGATGCGCCCCTTAAAACCCTCGTGCATGGTTTTCCATGTTAACACATCTTTCGGTGCGCCAAAGGATGTTGAGTCTTTTTGCATGCCAAGGCGCATGCGCTTGTGTTGATACAACTTGTGTTGCGCGCTCTTTGTGCGCCAAAGGGCGCACATAATACCGTGTCGACAATAGATTGGGTGCACCATTGGCGTGATTTATCTCATGTTGGTAGATGCTTTTGTGCCAAAGGGCGCATCCCTTCCCGTGTCGACAACAAATCTCTCTGCGCGCTTTGAAAAAGTGGTGGCATGATTTATGTCCAGTTTTTTTATATATATATGGTTTGCGCGCCCAAATGTCATTTTCACTTTTGTTGAGCACGTGATCATTCTGAACTTGTCAGCCTCTGCTCCGTCATTTTCATCATCCTGTGGACCCGTTGCAACTTTTGCTATATATCCAGGTAAGAGGTGTTATTTCTCTCTTGTGCGTTTTGTGCTTTCATTTCCTGGTGTGTTCCTGGTTTGGTTCTTGCTTGTTGGGTGGTTGTTTATATGTAAATGTGTTGGCCTAGCCTCCTCCGTTTGCTGTCTGCCCCCCATGCTATCCTTCCTCTTTCCAGATCTGCTGGAGAAGGTCATTTTCTTGAAACCATGGTTATAATCCTCTTGGTTTTAACCGTTTCGTTTGCCCACTGAGCATGTTAAAAAAAGAGAGGAGAAGAAATCTATGAATCATGTAAAAAACCCCCTTTAAGAGTTTAGTTTTCTGTTTTTCTCCTTGGCGCGTCTGTAACCCCTGCAACACTAAGAACAGTTGCGCCCCCATGGCGCATCTACCCGCCCTGTTACAAAGAGAAAAATCCGCGCCAATGGCGCACCCTTTCGGCCTGCTGCATCATGAGCTCATGCGCCCTCAAGGCGCGCCTTTTCCGCATGCTACAAGTACTGAAACTGCGCCCCAATGGCGCACCATCCATCCATGTTGCATCCCTTTTCCATGAGCCCATGGCGCACCTAGCTTCCATGCAACAAAAGCTTTATCGCAAAGTATGAAGCTATAAAGGCGCAGGCGCATCCCCGATTGCAATAACATCATGTTGTGTAAACTCTTCATGCGCCGCGCCATATTTCCTTCGGCGCACGAAAAGTCCATGTTACACGCTTTTCCCATGTGCCAAAGCGTACCCAATCCTAATGTAACATGCAAGGCCCATGCGCCTTTGGCACATCCTGTTTCCATGCAACACACTGTTCTCATGCGCCTTTTATAAAATGCAATCTGCAACATCCATGCGCCCTGCGCCCTATTTATTTAGCCCTGTTAGCTGCAGTTTTCATGCGCCCCGCGCCCTGAGCCTTAAAATATCTAACTCTTTCTTCTGCTAACATTCCGATGGAAGATCAAATGGCTAATTCAACCTTTTTGGATTGGGTCTCGCTTCTTCTTCATGCAGATCAGCAACTGAGTTCAAAAGAACATATGTCTACATCCAGCAAGAGACCCACCAAACCAAGAGGAAAGGCTAAGCTTACAGAGGAGGAGATGAAGTACAAATATCAAAGGGTCAGGATGCCCGAATCACAGGCTGAATGCAAAGTATGGATGTCAGGGACTCGAGTTGGGTCACATTGACATGGAAGAATTCTGGGTTAGGACTCAGAAGGTTACAAGAAGTCCGTGGATGGACAAATTAATAGGCAGTGCCCTACATTTCACCGGAGGAATCCCCGTCAGTGCTGTCAACAATGAATTCATGATGGTGATTGCACAATCTTACAACAAGGACACAAGATGTGTCGAAAACAGCAAGGGCGAGGTAGTCATAAACCTCACTGCCCATCATTTTGAGATAATGCTCGGCATCCCTCACCACCGGCACTTTGTGGCCGTCAGCCAAGAAGAGTGCATCAAGGCCTGGGAAGACAATGAAGACCAATGCATGCAACTAATGAACGAAGTCTACTTGAAAAACAAGAAGGTGGTAACCCGGTGGCCCCAAATCATCCACCGCAGTGACTTCTCAGAAGAGCTCAGCGATACTATTACTTTCCTGAGCAGGGTCTTCGGGCTTTCTGACGCCCACTACTTCCATAAATGGATGCTGAGGTACTTGGAAACAATGAATAAGAATGTGCCTGAGCAGCGCTTTTGCTGGGGAGAAATAATAAGCAGCACCATCTCCGAGCAGCTACAACAATTCGCCACAACGGGAGTGTTCCATATGAACTCCTACGTAGTCTACGCTGCAGCGTCGGAAAGGGATTATCCAGGGCTAAACCGAAGTGGAATTTGGCCTCAGGTCAAAATATATGAATATTATCCAGAACTAAGGCTGGAGAATAAGCATCCCTCAATTCGCCAAAATTAATGATGCTTTCTTCTATCACATCATTTGCCTGTTGAGGCCAAATCTAACTCATGGTCGCACAACCAAGAACATTGTGTCAACTGTGGAGAAGTGGGGGGCCCTGTTCACCCGGGGCTTTCCCACATTTACCTATCTCGAGGGGTCAACTTCTTTGGGCGAGCCAACCAGCTACCGAGGTATGCTGGACCTAAGCCGATTCTACTAGAGTTATCAAGGTAACTGGTCACATACCATGAGAAATGCCTCAAAAGAAAGAAGGGCGAACTCCTTTCCCCTCACAAAGGGGCCGGTACACATGCTCCTCCCATCACAAGGCGAAGGAAATGTTCGCAGAGCCGGAGTTGCTCAATTTGAAACATGACTTCCTCCCCTGTGCCTACCTTTGACCCAAGGAGCTGCTCGCCAAGGGCTAAGCTTGATCCGATCCATGTCCCTAATTGAGGATATTTACATTGACGTCATCCACGAGGTGGAACTCAAGAAAGGATCATTCTCGCTAGCATGGAGGAAATTATCCAATACGGAGTGGCCATTGTCCCCAAAGGCTTCCAAACTACGGAAGATGAAGTAGACAAGGTGTATAATGACACGGAAGGGGATGATTGGCCCTTCCCGGCCATTGACAGAAGCAAAGCTCCTCAAACAATTGAGGAGAGGGTCAAGGAGACTATGCGCAGAACAGAGCACTGGTGCCGCATGAATGGGCTGATCTACCTCGGGGTAGATTTCACCACCTCCCCATTGGGCAATGCACCTCCAAGGTCCAAGAAGCAGCTAAAAGGCAAAGGTGCAGAAGGTGAACCTAGCACCATTTAGGAAGAAGCCCCTGAAAGTCCTCCTTCCACAGCGCCAGAACAGGTAATAACTCTGGATTCGCCAGAGAAAGAAGCAGCAGAGGATAGTCCCATACGCCCATCCACTCAGGATGTCGGCATTGCTACAACCACAGAGGTCCCTTCGTCCCTTCTTCTTCTCTTTCTTCCTCCTCGAGTGACTCAAACGACCATCCCTTTGGTCGTGTCCTCCGCCCCTTCTTCTACTCTTCCCCGCTCTTCGTCTATCTTCTCCTCCTCGCCGATCTTTCCTCCTCCATTTCTTCCTCATTTCCGGCTCCCTTCCCTTCCTTTGTCTTCTCGCAGCTGCTGCAGTTTCCCTTCCTCCCGTGGACACTTCTTCGGCTATGATTTCAATGCCACCGCCGCGTGTCTCCACGTTTTTCCCCTCTTCTACTATTGTTCCCTCCTCCTCTGTCTCTGGTCCTTCTTCTATGGGACCAGCCTGGATCTCTCAGCAGTTGAGCCAACAAAAGAGGAAAGTTCCCATCGCTCCGATGGACTTTTCAGTGATTCCAGCCAAAGGGGCAAAGAAGCAAAAGCCTGTAACACGCTTCTCTCAAAGTGCTGCAGGTGAGAGAGTTATGGAAATAGCATACCCTGATCCCCTCAAGGAGAAAAAGGATCTGTCTCCGCAGATTTTACCGTGACCCAAGTCACAATGGGGACATCTTCTGAAAGTCTCCAGGGGGAAGCTCTTTCCGCGGTCGACGCCCTTTGTCAAAAGCTTCAGGAAATAAAAGAAGAGAAAAGGCTACTGAAGGAGCAGAACAAATATCTGCTTCAAGCCTTACAGAAGATGGGTAGTGCACCTCCCACGACTACCGCCGAGACTTCTGAGCTTCTCAGCCAGGAGAAAATCAATGAATATTCAAAGATCGGCGAGCAGGGTATGGCCGTTTCTGCTTGGAGGAGCCAGATCCTCAAGGACAGTGAAAGAGTGATCGCCGAGTATGTCAATTCATATCTAAACATCAAAAAGGTGAACAAGGAACTCCAAGTATTAGCGGGTCCCATATCAGAAGAGCTAGATCATGCTAGACTCCAACATGAGACCTTTCAACAAATGTTCGACTGTTCAGTCGAAGATCTGGTCAAGTTCGGAGTTTTCGGCCATCCAAGGGCCCTCAACAAAACCATGTCCACTCTGGACTATCGGATAGATCAGCTGGAATTTGTTCTGGAAAAGATAGACAAGGTGAAGGAAGAGGCCCTGGATGCGATGCATCAAATGGAGCGAATTGTTCTTAACATGTCTCCAGGGCTGCTCACTCCTTCCTTTACCATGAGATCAGCTGATGAAACTATCCGGATCTTCAAGGAGATCGCTTCTCAAGGAACGGGGCCAGAGGTCACATTTGACACTGAATCTATCAACAACCTGCTGGCCTGTAGGGACTTCATCGGGTTCCTCATCGAGGCGGAGAAAGATTATTCTAAACTCCCAGAAAAGCTCATAAGCGAGCGGGAGACTTGCGAAGCAATCAGCGAACGGCACAAGGATCCATCACAGGATCAATTTGGGCCCATGATTAACAAGTTTTTGGAATACCGCGCTCAGTTCCACATATCATCTCTTGAGCAGCATCAGAAGCAGGCAACCCCCTTTCGGCCGCAGGATGACGATGACGAGTAGCTGCTTCTTCTTCTTCTTCTTCTTCTTCTTCTTCTCTCTATTCTCCGACTTTCTTGTTGAAATGTCTAAAGTGTGTTGGCACAAATGATGACATCATCCATGTTGCATCATGGGATGATGTCATCCATCAAGTTGTCAAAAGTCAACATGACTTTTAGATATTTTGTAAATATCTTTGTAAATATTTGTTGGCTCCTTTTTGCTTTTCTTCTCCTCTCTTCTATAAATACTGGAATACTTGTTGTATTCGGGGTGAACATTTTTTAGATGAAAATAGAAGTGAGGAGAGAAAGACTTTGAGCTTTCTTGTAACAGAAGAAAACAGTAATACAAATATTAAGACTTTGTGCTCAATAGTCAGAAAGTTATGCATTAGATCTTCCTTACATTAGATCTGTATGTGTTTAATCTGTTGGATTCATATCTACTTTTCTGTCATTTGCTCATCAGTATTGCTTTGTTTATTTATGCAAGTAGGTTTGGCTCTATTTACTACCAACCCAAAAACATAAATCTTCTGACCTTTCTGCTTTGGAATTCATTTCTTTTCTTCCTTCGGATCTGCTCTTTTCTTTCCTCTTTCATTCCTTTCTTTTCGCAGCCTGAAACACTCTACTGGGATGAGATCCCAAACCCCCGAAGGTAGAATCTGTGAGACTTGCATAGATTCCTGCTGGTAGAATAGCAATAAACCAGTTTCGCTTTGCTGACTCAAAGAGGGGCTAAGCCCTGCACACTGTTGGCTCGTCTATCCATAGATCTGTCCAGTGCCAGATTTTCGGACCAACAGTTTTTGGCGACTCCGCTGGGGATCGAATAGATCTGTCAGATCTATGAGGGTAGTAAGATATAAAAATCAGAAAAAATCAAAAGATTGCTGCCTGTTTGAAAATCTGAACTTTTTGTTAAAAATCCAAAAATTTGCAAAAGTGCTCAAACTGAAAAATTTTCTTCTGAGAGTCATAGATCTGGTCCAGTTAAAGATCTTTAGTTCGCTGAGTTTTTGAAAAAATTAGTATTTTGCCATAGATCTGAGTTTTTGACTGTTTGCAAAAAGTTTGAAACCCTCTAAAAAAGTTAAAATCAGATCAGAAAATCAGCTTACTAATCTTCCCTGCCATCTTATCCTCGTTGTAATTTGTCATTTAACCGCAATCGGTTTTCTGAAGAGGATAGTTTTTAAATATCTAGAAAAGTGCCTGCTGCTGGTTTTTGACAGAAAAACCAGAAAATCAGCAAGTACAACCAAAAAGAAAGTTTGAATCTGCGCCATAACATTACAGATCTGGAAGGAACACTGGCGAGTGAACCTTTTACGCGCAGCAGGAGAGCCCGTGGAGAAGCTGATCCCACTTTCGATCTGCTTCAAAGGCACAATTTCAGCGTAACACCGCACATTTTTCAGCACTAAGCTCGGCTAATGGTCATCCAGAGTGTCTCACCTTCACGAAGAAAAGTCTTTTGCAGGGGGCATCCACATCCTTTTCAGAAGTGCTCTGCTACTCAAGCCGGAACTACAATTCCAGCTCGTGTTCTCTTTCCTTTTTTCGATGGCGGTACCATGGGGAAACGTGATGGGTCCTTTGGCTTTACCACATCCAGTTCACGCTCTCCCTCACGGAAATCGAAAGAATTTTCCCAAATTCGATGGGAGTGGAAATCAAAGCACGGATTCCCACATATCTGCATTCATTATGTCATGCAGTATTTTGGATGTGACCCACGAAGATGTGTCGGTTCACCTTTTTCTGGAAACCCTACAAGGACCTGCGGCCGAATGGTTTCAGCATTTGCCGGCCGGATCTATCACCAGTTGGGCCACCTTACGGGATGCTTTTGAAGATAGGTACAAGCCTTCAGAGGATGCATTTGCATTATTATCACGAATCACTCACCTGAAGAAGGAGGCGAATGAGACCATGCGCGATTTTGTCACCCGGTTCAATGCACTAATCAACCGTGTCCCTGTTGCCATGCTTCCAACGCGCTAGAAAATCAAAAGTGTTTCTTCGTAAACGCTATGAGCTCGAAAGTTAGTTTCTTGCTCCTTCAGGAACGAGTTGCCACCTTGGTTCTCGCCCAAGCCGCTGCCATTCGCATAGAGGATAATCTGATAATATCCGGTGAATTAAAAAAGGAATCAGCCAAGCCTAAATCTTTGGGCCCTTCGCCCACCACTTCGTCTGATCCAGCATTCCAAAAGATGGCGAACGATTTGCTTGCATTGAAGAAGCAGTTGGCCCAGGCCTCTCCCAGTTCCTCATACCGGGATATTCCATGAGGAATTTCATTCCTAACAATGTCTCACAAAGGCCGCGCCTACCTACAACTGCTCCACGGTTGGCACTTGAGGCCCCTCCGGTCAATGCTCTGGCCGAGATTGAAGAAGAAGAGCAGTATTATGAAGAACCTTCGTCTCAAGGCGAAGATGATCAAGATGTCGGTGAACCGACTGGCGACTCTACTATCGGGTATATGGAATTTGATGAGGAAGAATCTGATGAAGAAGAGGGTACCCAGGGGTACGCAAGCGGGCAGTCATATGCTGTTTTTACTCGCTCGCAAGGAAAAGAAGCGGAAGTTGCTGCCCATGTCCAGCAGGAGAAGGCCGTGTCAAACGCGCCTCCGATCATTGCTAAAAGAGGTAATCCTCTTCCTACTCAACTCCCTGGCAAATCTTTTACAAAGAAATCTTTTCCCCCTATCTCTCCTCCAAATCAGTCCTCTCACATTCCTACTAAGACCACCAATCCTATTCCATCATCGCGAGGTGAGGGACTCATTCCTTTACCAACGCAACCCTTGGCCGCATTTGATATTATAGATCATGCAAAAAAGACCAAGATCCAAATGTCTGAAGCTGAGTATCTTCAAACCAAACCCCGAACACTTGTAAGATTGACTAAGTATATCCAAAGTCAAGCTGTTATACCTAATCAGGCTTCCCCAAAAGGAATCCTTTCCACTCCCCCTGAATCCCATATAAATGTTGCTTCAACATCTGCGTCAGGCAAGATAGAGCCTTTCTATCTCTCTCTTCTGATCAATGGACACAAGCTGAGTAATTGCATAATTGATTCCGGGGCTTCTGATAATGTCATGCCGGCAAAAGTCGCCCATGCTTTGGGCCTCACTCTTACCAAACCTTTCGGCAGATGTTATTCCTTAGAAACTAAGCAAGTTCCGTTGGTTGGCCAAATCAAGGACGCGTAATTTGCATTTGCGGCTTTCCCGGATAAAAGAGTAAAAATGACAGTCCTCGTTGCTGACATTCCGGCAGCATATGGAATATTGCTGGGAAGAAGTTTTTGCAGCGAAGTTGGTGGAGAAATTCATATGGACTGGTCCAAAGCTAGAATTCCAGTCAAAGGCGTAATGCAGACTTTGGAGCCAGAATCACAAAAGAAATACTTGGTTACCAACTCTGAAGACCCCAAAGCTCAAATCCTTTTTGAATCATCAGGGATGGGGAATTACTTCTTATCTACTGAGACGGATAAAACAGGGGCTGTTCTCGTTCAGGAAGGAGATCTTAATAAGATCTGGACATTGCAATTCGATGGGAGCTGTGCAACTAGTGGATGTGGCGCTGGGGTCGTGTTAATATCTCCTGAGGAAGAAGTCATTCCTCTCTCTTTCAAATTGCAGTTTTTCAACACCAACAATACCGCTGAGTATGAATCTCTCTTACTCGGTATGCAAGCCGCAAAAGAAAGAGGAATAAAAAATCTAAAAGTACAAGGTGATGCTGAGCTAGTTGTAAATCAGGTCAAAAGGATTTACCAAGTGAAAAATGAAAGGCTCAGGCACTACCGTAACGCAGTATGGGACAGCATCGAAGAATTTGATGCCTTTTCAATAGGGGCAATTCCAAGAGCCCAAAATGACATGGCTGATTCATTGGCTGTTTCAGCATCTCTCATGCTCCCACATCCAGGTTTGAAAACAAACAAGTACACCATTGAGGTGGTTTTCCGCCCGAGCATACCAGACAATTCTCAGCATTGGCAGGTGTTCAATGATGATAATCAACTCATTGCCTTTCTGGAGAAGGCAGAAAATTTTAAAGAATTGCACTTTGAAGGTTCTACTTCCACTTGCCGTGAGTCAGTCACCGACCAAGGCAATGAATCTGAAGGTATCGATGGCATATGTCAGCTCAAGGGAAATAAAATTCCAAAGGGCCTGGTTTCTCTGGAACGCCTGTTTGACAGGCATGACCGTTTTGTAAAAAGAAGAGGCGGGATGATCCTGACTCATCCCCAGAGACCGAACCAGTCAATTTAGGTTCGGAGGCACATCCGCAATTTGTGAACATCGGGAAATGTTGCACGCCAGAAGAAAAGCGAAAATTTGTCAAGTTGCTGAAAAAATATATGGATGTATTGGCATGGTCTTATGCCGATTTAAAGTCCTTCAAGCCAAAGGACGTTCAGCACGATATTCCGTTGAAAGACGATGCCAAAGCCTTCCGCCAGAAGCAGAGGCACTATAATCCCAAGATTTCGGGTACCATCCAGGCCGAAATTCAGAAGATGCTAGACGCAAGAATCATCTTCCCTATCCATCACAGTACTTGGGTAGCAAATATTGTGCCAGTGCGCAAGAAAAATGGTGAAATACGCATCTGCGTAGACTTTCGAAATTTGAATCAAGCTTCGCTGAAAGACAACTACCCTCTTCCGATAATGGATCAAGTTCTGCAAGCAGTAACTGGATCAGAGATGCTGTCCATGCTCGACGGTTTTTCAGGTTACAATCAGATTGAAGTTTCACCTGAAGATCAGTTTAAAACAACATTCACTACTCCTTGGGGTACATTTGCCTACAGCAGGATGCCTTTTGGCCTAACTAATGCTGGTGCTACTTTTCAGCGGGCCATGGACTTTGCATTCAAAGGTATGATGGGGAAGGTCATTGTGGTTTATTTAGATGACCTGACTGTGTTCTCCAAACAACGAAGTGATCACTGTGATCACTTGGAGCAAGTGTTGGCCAGTGCCGAGAACATGGGATTTCCTTAAACCCAAAAAAGTCTATTTTTGGAGTCACGGAAGGGAAGTTGCTAGGCCATGTGGTCAGCAAAGAAGGACAAAGATAGATACTGAAAGAGTTAAGGCTATTCAAAGCCTTACTCTGCCTACAAGCAAGACTGGTGTTCATTCTTTCTTTGGAAAGGTGAACTTTCTCAGGCGTTTTGTTCCTGACTTTGCCGAGAAGACCCGTCACATATTGAACATGATGAAGGGGTCACCAACTTTCAGATGGAGTGAAGAGGGGAAAAGGTCATTTGAAGAAATAAAAGCTTCCGTTGCCCATGCACCAGTCCTGGTATGTCCAGATTTCTCCAAGGACTTCATCATGTATAGTTATGCATCTGAGCATACTGTGTCTGCAATCTTAATGCAAAAGAATTCAGAAGACATTGAGTCCCCGATTGCATTCATGAGTTCTCCCCTCAAGCTTCACGAACTAAAGATGACTCACTGGAAAAGCATGCCTTTGCCGTTGTCAAAGCAGTGAAGAATTTCAGGTATTACATTCTAAACTCGCATACGGTGGTGCTGGTTCCAGACACGGCGGTGAAATCAATTCTAACTCAGCAGGAGTTAGGAAGCTTCATGAGGAAATTGGATCGCAAAGGTCCAGGAGTATGACCTGGATATTAAACCAACCAAGCTAGTAAGGGGCAAGGGCCTGTGTCAGCTAATGGCTGAAAACAAAGATTCAGAAAATCCTGATGAGAGGGGTGACTACATCGAAGAAGCGCAGGACCGGCAAGAAGGGCCTGATTCTCTGCCTCTGGTTCTATTTGTTGCAACTAGTGATGAGTGGTACTCCGACATCGCTTTCTTCCTTACCTACGGCGAATGCCCGATGCACCTAACTGCAAAGGAGAAGCGCACTATAAAGCTCAGGGTGGCTAAATACGTCATCTGGGATGACGGCTTATATAAGCGCGGGATAGATGGCATCTTCCTGCGATGTGTCGACAAGCCCCAGCAAGTAAAACTACTGGAAAGTTTTCACAATTCAGCTTGTGGAGGGCATTTCTCTTCATCCGTAACTGCACACAAGATCATTCGAGCCAGGTATTATTGGCCGACGCTCTTTCAAGATACAGCCACCTGGGTGGCGAAATGTGAACCCTGCCAACAATTTGTTGGCAAGCCCAAGCTGGCTGCCCTTCCCCTAAGGCCGATCATTATCAATGAACCATTCAGACAATGGGGAATTGATTTTATTGGCGCACTCAATCCTCAATCGAGTGCTGGACATAGCTATGTCCTTACAGCAATGGATTACTTCACCAAGTGGGTGGAAGCCATACCTGTCAAGCATGCCACTTCTGAGGTGGTTTGCAATTTCATTAAAGAAAATATCATTGTCAGGTTCGGCGTTCCAAACAAAATCGTTGCTGATAATGCTTCTAACTTCTCCTCACGAGAAGTTATTAGTTTTTGCTATGAATATGGGATAACCTTGGCTCACGCATCCGACTATTATCCTCAGGGAAATGGTCAAGCGGAATCCAGCAACAAGAACTTGGTGGCCATCATACGAAAACTGGTGGAATCAAATCAGCGGATGTGGCACAAGTCTTTGTACGACGCTTTGTGGGCGGACCGCATTACTCCCAAGAGATCTCTCGGCATGTCACCTTTTCAAGTGTTATATGGCATTGATGCCGAGCTTCCCATTTCTCGCGAACTTCCCGCTCGCGCTGGCACGAGCCATTGAAGATGAAACTTTCCAAAGTTCTCTTGAAAAGAGAATCATGTATCTGGCAGAACTTGAAGAAAAGAGAGTGAAGGTGGTCGATAGGATCACTGAACATCAGAATCAAGTTAAGAGGCTTTTCGATAAGAAAGCCAAGCAAAGGGATTTTCAAGTGGGAGATCTCGTCCTTTTATGGGACAAGCGAAGAGAACCAAAGGGCATGCATGGAAAGTTTGATTCCCTGTGGAGAGGGCCCTTCAAAATCAAGCAACTCAATGGAGAGAATAGTTTCTATCTCTCATATCTGGATGGAACTGAGCTCCCGCTTCCCTATAGCGGGCAGCATCTGAAGATCTTCAGGAAGTAGAGCTTGCTCTCTTCTTTGTACAATTTGTTTTAAGTTGTGTGTTTGCTTTCGTCGTGTGTTTGCTTTCGGTTTGTCGTGTGTTTCTTTTGTTCTCCCTCCGGTCCCCCTTGTTTTTGACTCTGTTACCCAATGGATAGGCACAAGTGATCTGGGATTCTCTACCCCTGAGTTTGCTCAGGGATAGTCCCCAGAAAGAGCCAGTTGTTATCCCGTAAAATTGACAAGGGCAATTTTACCGATAACCATACGGAAAATTTTGTTTCGATCCCTCGTTAGGGATCCCTTTCATTCAAACGTTGTAAAATCCCTTCCCGGGAAATCTAGTTTTCGAACTTAGTCTTTCTGAGCCTTTTTGGCTGGGCGCATGAAATATCCTTGTAACACTAGCTTTTGATGCGCCCCCTTAAAAACCTTTGGCGCATGGTTTTCCATGTTAACACATCTTTCGGTGCGCCAAAGGATGTTGAGCCTCTTTTGCGTGCGCCAAGGCGCATGCGCTTGTGTTGATACAACTTGTGTTGCGCCGCTCTTTGGTGCGCCAAAGGGCGCACATAATACCGTGTCGACAATAGATTTGGTGCGCCAAGGGCGCGCTTTATCTCATGTTGGCAGATGCTTTGATGCGCCAAAGGGCGCATCCCTTCCCGTGTCGACAACAAATCTCATGCGCCTTTGAAAAAGTGGTTGGCGCATTTATGTCCAGTTTTTCTATATATATATGGTTTGCGCGCCCAAATGTCATTTTCACTTTTGTTGAGCACGTGATCATTCTGAACTTGTCAGCCTCTGCTCCATCATTTTCATCGTCCTGTGGACCCGTTGCAACTTTTGCTATATATCCAGGTAAGAGGTGTTATTTCTCTCTTGTGCGTTTTGTGCTTTCATTTCCTGGTGTGTTCCTGGTTTGGTTCTTGCTTGTTGGGTGGTTGTTTATATGTAAATGTGTTGGCCTAGCCTCCTCCGTTTGCTGTCTGCCCCCATGCTATCCTTCCTCTTTCCAGATCTGCTGGAGAAGGTCATTTTCTTGAAACCATGGTTATAATCCTCTTGGTTTTAACCGTTTCGTTTGCCCACTGAGCATGTAAAAAAAAAGAGAGGAGAAGAAATCTATGAATCATGTAAAAACCCCTTTAAGAGTTTAGTTTTCTATTTTTCTCCTTGGCGCGTCTGTAACCCCTGCAACACTAAGAACAGTTGTGCCCCCATGGCGCACCTACCCGCCCTGTTACAAAGAGCAAAATCCGCGCCAATGGCGCACCCTTTCGGCCTGCTGCATCATGAGCTCATGCGCCCTCAAGGCGCGCCTTTTCCGCGTGCTACAAGTGCTGAAACTGCGCCCCAATGGCGCACCATCCATCCATGTTGCATCCCTTTTCCATGCGCCCATGGCGCACCTAGCTTCCATGCAACACAAGCTTTATCTGCGCAAGTATGAAGCTATAAAGGCGCAGGCGCATCCCCGATTGCAATAACATCATGTTGTGTAAACTCTTCATGCGCCGCGCCATATTTCCTTCGGCGCACGAAAAGTCCATGTTACACGCTTTTCCCATGCGCCAAAGACGCACCCAATCCTAATGTAACATGCAAGGCCCATGCGCCTTTGGCGCATGCCTCTTTTCCATGCAACAACTGCTCATGCGCCTTTTATAAATGCAATCCGCAACATCCATGCGCCTGTGCCCTATTTATTTAGCCCTGTTAGCTGTAGTTTTCATGTGCCCCACGCCCTGAGCCTTAAAATCTCTAACTCTTTCTTCTGCTAACATTCCGATGGAAGATCAAATGGCTAATTCAACCTTTTTGGATTGGGTCTCGCTTCTTCTTCATGCAGATCAGCAACTGAGTTCAAAAGAACATATGTCTACATCCAGCAAGAGACCCACCAAACCAAGAGGAAAGGCTAAGCTTACAGAGGAGGAGATGAAGTACAAATATCAAAGGGTCAGGATGCCCGAATCACAGGCTGAATGCAGTATGGATGTCAGGGACTCAGAGTTGGGTCACATTGACATGGAAGAATTTTGGGTTAGGACTCAGAAGGTTACAAGAAGTCCGTGGATGGACAAATTAATAGGCAGTGCCCTGCATTTCACCGGAGGAATCCCCGTCAGTGCCATCAACAATGAATTCATGATGGTGATTGCACAATCTTACAACAAGGACACAAGATGTGTCGAAAACAGCAAGGGCGAGGTAATCATAAACCTCACTGCCCGTCATTTTGAGATAATGCTCGGCATCCCTCACCACCGGCACTTTGTGGCCGTCAGCCAAGAAGAGTGCATCAAGGCCTGGGAAGACAACGAAGACCAATGCATGCAACTAATGAACGAAGTCTACTTGAAAAACAAGAAGGTGGTAACCCGGTGGCCCCAAATCATCCACCGCAGTGACTTCTCAGAAGAGCTCAGCGATACTATTACTTTCCTGAGCAGGGTCTTCGGGCTTTCTGACGCCCACTACTTCCATAAATGGATGCTGAGGTACTTGGAAACAATGAATAAGAATGTGCCTGAGCAAAGCGCTTTTTACGGGGAGAAATAATAAGCAGCACCATCTCCGAGCAGCTACAACAATTCGCCACAACGGGAGTGTTCCATATGAACTCCTACGTAGTCTACGCTGCAGCGTCGGAAAGGGATTATCCAGGGCTAAACCGAAGTGGAATTTGGCCTCAGGTCAAAATATATGAATATTATCCAGAACTAAGGCTGGAGAATAAGCATCCCTCAATTCGCC
This sequence comes from Taxus wallichiana var. yunnanensis, assembly GCA_018340775.1. Classification (NCBI taxonomy): domain Eukaryota; kingdom Viridiplantae; phylum Streptophyta; class Pinopsida; order Cupressales; family Taxaceae; genus Taxus; species Taxus wallichiana. The sequence goes on from CM031240.1 coordinate 984,881,776, forward strand.
AAAATTAATGATGCTTTCTTCTATCACATCATTTGCCTGTTGAGGCCAAATCTAACTCATGGTCGCACAACCAAGAACATTGTGTCAACTGTGGAGAAGTGGGGGGCCCTGTTCACCCAGTTTCCCACATTTACCTATCTGAGGGCGGTCAACTTCTTGGGCGAGCCAACCAGGCTACCGAGGTATGCTGGACCTAAGCTGATTCTACTAGAGTTATCAAGGCAGCTGGTCACATACCATGAGAAATGCCTCAAAAGAAAGAAGGGCGGAACTCCTTTCCCCCTCACAGTGGGCCGGTACACATGCTCCTCCCATCACAAGGCGAAGGAAATGTTCGCAGAGCTGGAGTTGCTCAATTTGAAACATGACTTCCCAGCCAGGCCTACCTTTGACCCAAGGGGCTGCCTGCCAAGGGCTAAGCTTGATCCGATCCACGTCCCTCAAATTGAGGATATTTACATTGACGTCATCCACGAGGTGGAACTCAGAAGAAAGGATCATTCTCGCTTAGCATTGGCGGAAATTATCCAATACGGAGTGGCCATTGTCCCCAAAGGCTTCCAAACTATGGAAGATGAAGTAGACAAGGTGTATAATGACACGGAAGGGGATGATTGGCCCTTCCCGGCCATTGACAGAAGCAAAGCTCCTCAAACAATTGAGGAGAGGGTCAAGGAGACTATGCGCAGAACAGAGCACTGGTGCCGCATGAACGGGCTGATCTACCTCGGGGTAGATTTCACAACCTCCCCATTGGGCAATGCACCTCCAAGGTCCAAGAAGCAGCTAAAAGGCAAAGGTGCAGAAGGTGAACCTAGCACCATTCAGGAAGAAGCCCCTGGAAGTCCTCCTTCCACAGCGCCAGAACAGGTAATAACTCTGGATTCGCCAGAGAAAGAAGCAGTGGAGGATAGTCCCATACGCCCATCCACTCAGGATGTCGGCATTGCTACAACCACAGAGGTCCCTTCTGTCCCTTCTTCTTCTCTTTCTTCCCCTCCTCGAGTGACTCAAACGACCATCCCTTTGGTCGTGTCCTCCGCCCCTTCTTCTACTCTTTCCCCTGCCTCTTCGTCTATCTTCTCCTCCCTCGCTGATCTTTCCTCCTCCATTTCTTCCCTCATTTCCGGGCTCCCTTCCCTTCCTTTGTCTTCTGCAGCTGCAGTTTCCCTTCCTCCCGTGGACACTTCTTCGGCTATGATTTCAATGCCCCGCCGCGTGTCTCCACGTTTTTCCCCTCTTCTACTGTTGTTCCCTCCTCCTCTGTCTCTGGTCCTTCTTCTATGGGACCAGCCTGGATCTCTCAGCAGCTGAGCCAACAAAAGAGGAAAGTTCCCATCGCTCCGATGGACTTTTCAGTGATTCCGGCCAAAGGGGCAAAGAAGCAAAAGCCTGTAACACGCTTCTCTCAAAGTGCTGCGGGTGAGAGAGTTATGGAAATAGCATACCCTGATCCCCTCAAGGAGAAAAAGGATCTGTCTCCGGCAGATTTTACTGTGACCCAAGTCACAATGGGGACATCTTCTGAAAGTCTCCAGGGGGAAGCTCTTTCCGCGGTCGACGCCCTTTGTCAAAAGCTTCAGGAAATAAAAGAAGAGAAAAGGCTACTGAAGGAGCAGAACAAATATCTGCTTCAAGCCTTACAGAAGATGGGTAGTGCACCTCCCACGACTGCCACCGAGACTTCTGAGCTTCTCAGCCAGGAGAAAATCAATGAATATTCAAAGATCGGCGAAAGGTGGTATGTCCGTTTTCGCTGGAGGAGCCAGATCCTCAAGGACAGTGAAAGAGTGATCGCCGAGTATGTCAATTCATATCTAAACATCAAAAAGGCGAACAAGGAACTCCAAGTATTAGCGGGTCCCATATCAGAAGAGCTAGATCATGCTAGACTCCAACATGAGACCTTTCAACAAATGTTCGACTGTTCAGTCGAAGATCTGGTCAAGTTCGGAGTTTTCGGCCATCCAAGGGCCCTCAACAAAACCATGTCCACTCTGGACTATCGGATAGATCAGCTGGAATTTGTTCTGGAAAAGATAGACAAGGTGAAGGAAGAGGCCCTGGATGCGATGCATCAAATGGAGCGAATTGTTCTTAACATGTCTCCAGGGCTGCTCACTCCTTCCTTTACCATGAGATCAGCTGATGAAACTATCCGGATCTTCAAGGAGATCGCTTCTCAAGGAACGGGGCCAGAGGTCACATTTGACACTGAATCTATCAACAACCTGCTGGCCTGTAGGGACTTCATCGGGTTCCTCATCGAGGTGGAGAAAGATTATTCTAAACTCCCAGAAAAGCTCATAAGCGAGCGGGAGACTTGCGAAGCAATCAGCGAACGGCACAAGGATCCATCACAGGATCAATTTGGGCCCATGATTAGCAAGTTTTTGGAATACCGCGCTCAGTTCCACATATCATCTCTCGAGCAAAGATCGTATGTGCAACCCCCTTTCGGCCGCAGGATGACGATGACGAGTAGCTTCTTCTTCTTCTTCTTCTTCTTCTTCTCTCTATTCTCCGACTTTCTTGTTGAAATGTCTAAAGTGTGTTGGCACAAATAATGACATCATCCATGTTGCATCATGGGATGATGTCATCCATCAAGTTGTCAAAAGTCAACATGACTTTTAGATATTTTGTAAATATCTTTGTAAATATTTGTTGGCTCCTTTTTTGCTTTCCTTCTCCTCTCTTCTATAAATACTGGAATACTTGTTGTATTCGAGGTGAACATTTTTTAGATGAAAATAGAAGTGAGGAGAGAAAGACTTTGAGCTTTCTTGTAACAGAAGAAAACAGTAATACAAATATTAAGACTTTGTGCTCAATAGCTGTGTTATGCATTAGATCTTCCTTACGTTAGATCTGTATGTGTTTAATCTGTTGGATTCATATCTACTTTTCTCGTCATTTGCTCTCATCAAGATTGCTTTGTTTATTTATGCAAGTAGGTTTGGCTCATTTACTACCAACCCAAAAACATAAATCTTCCGACCTTTCGCTTTGGAATTCATTTCTTTTCTTCCTTCGGATCTGTTCTTTCCCTCTTTCATTCCTTTCTTTTCCTCGAAACACTCTGCTTTGGGATGAGATCCAAACCCCGAAGGTAGAATCTGTGAGACTTGCATAGGTTCCCTGGTAGAATAGCAATAAAGGAGTTTCGCTTTTTTGACAAAGAGGGGCTAAGCCCGCGCACACTGTTGGCTCGTCTATCCATAGATCTGTCCAACAGATTTTCGGACCAACAATATTGAAGATGACAATGGATATCTTTGAAAACCGATGTAAAACGGCATCTTGAAAGCTTTGTCCTTCGCCAATGTCCTTGAAATTTGATCTTCGCAACTTAAATTCAAATTTAGCACATTCGGGTCGAGAGGAAAAACTAAGTATGAATTGCATTAGGTTCACTGGGACATGTGAGACGCGAAGCACGAAACACGAGGCTCGGCCGATTTGGATGAAACAAGGAGAAGATGCACAAATACATTTTGGGACATTTGGGAAAAAATGCGTGAAGGACGCGGTCCAGGCAAACCGGATGAAAATGGAACAGTTTACATTTTTTGATTTGGGATAAAGAGCTCTGAAGTACACGACTCGGGAGTTTCGGCCGAAAATGGGACAGCGTGCACTTTTTAACTTTGGGACATTCGGGACAAAAAGTTCAAAGGACGCGGTTCGGGTGAATCGGCCGAAAATGGAACAAAAGGCCCGTTTGGACTTGGGACATTTGGGACAAAAAGTTCCGGAATACGCGACTCGGCCGGTTTGGGTGAAATTGGAACAGAGCGCACTTTTGAAATTGGGACATTTGGGACAAGAAAGTGCGAAGTACGTGGTTCGGGCGGTTCGGCCGAAATTGGAACATCTCGCACAGTAACCGGGACACTTGGGACAAAAATTGACGGTCCCGAAAATGGGACAAATTCGGAGGTTTCGGCCGATCGGGGAACAAAATGCACTTTCGTACTTGGGACAGGCGGGACAAAAATGTCCGACAGGCCCAAAATACTTACAGAATGACCCAAAACTTAGATTTTTTAGACTTCCAAGACTTTTTTCACACCACCAGCTCGACAGAAAAGACACTTAGACTCAAAATTTTGAATTTTTTTACTTTTGACAGAGTGGGGAATTTTGAGTGGACAACAGCTGGCTCCTTCTGGGGATGACTTGGCATAAATTCAAGGAATGAGAAAGGCAAGAACTTAGACAAACTTGGTGAAGGCAGACCAGTGCCTTATCCATTGGGCAACGGAGTCAAAAACAGACCAACACAGAGGGCAACACACAAAAACAACAGAAGGGAAACACACCAAAACAACAGAAGGAAAACACTGTACAGAATATACAAAGGGACTCCCTAGTCACCTAGGACTTGAACAACTTCAAATACTACCCACTATAAGGAAGTGGGAGGGGCGAACCATCCATGTAATCAAGATAAAAGGAATTCTCACCAGCAAAGTGTCTGATCTTGAAAGGTCCAAGCCACAGGGAATCAAACTTTCCATGGCTGCCACGAGGTTCATGTCTTTTGTCCCATAACAGCACGGTGTCTCCAACTTGGAACTCTCTGAACCTAGACTTTTTGTCAAACAAGACCTTTACCTTCTGCTGGTGAATGAATATCCTATCAGCAACCACCAATCTGCCTTCATTCAGCTTGTGTAGGTACATGATCCTTTTATCTAAAGCATCCCTGAAACTGGTATCTTCAATGGCCTTCATCAGGTGCAAGGCCGGCAGTTCCACTGTTACTGGTAGTTGAGCTTCTACTCCATACACCACTTGAAAAGGGGACATTCCAATGGCTCTTTTAGGTGTGATCCTATCTGCCCAAAGAGCATCATATAGCTTCTTGTGCCAGTTTCGTTGAGACTCATTGACCAACTTCCTTATGATAGTCACCAGGTTTTTGTTAGTGGATTTTGCTTGCCCATTTCCCTGGGGGTAATAATCTGAAGAATGAGCCAGAGAGATGCCATACCCGTAGCAGAAATCCATTATCTCAGTTGAGGAGAAGTTTGAAGCATTATCTGTTACAATCTTGTTAGGTACACCATACCTTACCAAGATATTCTCCTTGATGAAATTGCAAACCACTTCGGAAGTAGTGCTCTTAACTGGAATAGCTTCCACCCATTTGGTGAAGTAGTCAGTGGCAGTTAGCACATGAGTGTGACCAGCACTAGAAGCAGGATTGAGTGCACCAATGAAGTCCAAACCCCACTGTTGAAATGGCTCCTCAATCACAACTGGCTTGAGAGGCAAAGAAGCCAATTTAGGTCTTCCCACAAAGGTCTGGCAGGCCTCACATTTATCCACCCACTTGGATGCATCTCTGAACAAAGAAGGCCAGTAGTATCCTCCCCGGAGTATCTTATGAGCTGTAACCATTGATGAATAGTGCCCTCCACATGCATGATCATGAAAAGCTGAGAGCAATTTTCTCTGCTGTTCCTTGTCCACACACTTCAAAAATCTCCCATCTAAGCCACGCTTGAACAAGGCATTTTCCCACAATACATATTGCGCTGACCTCAATTTAACAGCCCTCTTTTCTTTGGCAGTTAAATGAGGGGGGCATTCCCATAGGTGATAAAATGGGTGATGTCGCATACCATTCATCAACCGAACTCAGAATGCAAGCAGTAGGAAGGTCAGCTTTCTCCCCAAGCAACTCATGTTTGGCTCCTTCAGCAATGAGCTCACAAAGACCTTTTCCATGAACTAGCTTGGTCGGTTTGATATCAATGTCATACTCTTGGACCTTAGCCACCCAGTTCCCTCTCTTGGATCCAAATTCTTGCTGTGTAAGAATTGACTTAACAGTTGTATCTAGAACCAACACCATAGAGTGAGAGTTGAGGATATAGAAACAGAACTGCTTAACAACTTTGACTACTACAAAAGCATGCTTCTCCATCATGGTGTATTTTAGCTCATGATTCTTAGGGATATAGCTCATGAAGGCAATTGGTAGCTCATGTTTATCGGAGTCTTCTTGGGTTAAGACAGCAGCCAGGGTATTATCTGTAGCATAGCAATAGATGATGAAATCTTTGCTGAAATCGGGACAGGCCAAAACTGGAGTTTTAGCGATAGCTCTCTTGATACCCTCAAAGGATTCTTTTCCTTCAGAAGACCAACCAAATGTTTGCTTTCCTTTCATCATCTGAGAAATGTTCAAAGTTAACTCTGCAAAATCAGGAATGAATCTTCTTAAAAAATTGATCTTACCGAAGAAGGAATGCACGCCCTTTTTACTGGTTGGGAGAGGAATTTGCTGGATGGCTTGAACTCATTCAGGATCAATCTTAATACCATCCTTGGAAACAATGTGCCCTAATAGTTTTCCCTCTGTAACACAGAAGACAGATTTTTTAGGGTTCAGAGAGATTCCATGCTCTCTGCATCTCAGCAGAACTGTCTCCAGGTGATCAAAATGATCTGCTCTTGTCTTGGAAAACACTGTCAGGTCATCAAGGTATATGACAATACACTTCCCTTTCAAGCTTCCAAAAGCCAGATCCATAGCTCTCTGGAAAGTGGCACCAGCATTAATAAGCCCAAAAGGCATTCTCTTGTAGGCAAAGGTACCCCAAGGAGTGGTGAAGGGTGTCTTGTGTTGATCTCTGCGAGATCAACCTCTACGATTGTATCCAGAGAATCCATCAAGCATGATAACATTTCAGATCCTATTATCGCTTGCAATATTTGATCCATCATAGGCAAAGGGTAATTATCTTTCAGAGAAGCCTGATTCAGGTTCCTGAAATCAACACAGATGCGGATCTCACCATTTTTCTTCCTGACAGGCACAATATTTGCAATCCATGTCGAATGGTGAATAGGAAAAATAATTTTAGCCTTCAACAACTTCTGAATCTCCTGAAAGATGGTGTCAGCTATTTTGGGGTTGTACTGCCTTTGTTTCTGCTTGAAAGGCTTAATTCCTGGTTTGAGAGGAATCGAGTGCTGCATATCTTTTGGCTTGAAGGCTTTCAGATCTTCATAAGAATATGCAAGAACGTCCTTATACCTTCTTAGAAGATCAATTGCTTTTCTCCTCTCATCTGCCGTACAACATTTTCCAATATTTACTAGCTTAGGGTCATTAGAACTCCCAATATCAATCTTATCATACTCAGCTGATTGCTGAGGTCCAGTAGAAGCTTTAGATTTCACATACCTGTCATGTTTATCAAACAATTCCTCCAGACTCACCAAACCTTTAGGAATCTTATTTCCTTTGAGTTTGATGCATCCATCTTGATCTGTTTCTTCTCCTTGGGTGACGGCTTGGTCAGAGGACACACTCTCACGAGGCAGGTTGTCACTTCCCTCAAAATACAGTTGTTCGAAATTACCCTTGAGTTCCAGGAAGGAAAGCAAATGCTGGTCATCGTTGAAAACTTGCCAGTTATTGGTATTGTCAGGTACACTAGGCCGGTGGACCATTTCAATAGTGAACTTATCCTGAGAGAATTCAGGATGGGGAATCAGTAGTGACCCTGAGACAGCCAGTGAATCAGCCCTGCTGTTCTTTTCCCTAGGTATTGCCTCAATAGAGAAAGCATCAAGGAATTCAATGGAATCCCAAACCTGATTCCGGTAATGCTTCAGTCTCCCATTTTTTACCTGAAAGAGATTTCTGACCTGCTTTACAATCAACTCTGCATCACCACGAGCCAGAAGGTTCTTCACACCTTGTTCTTTGGCCACTTGCAGTCCAAGAATGAGAGCCTCATACTCTGCTGTATTATTAGTGTTTTCAAACTGCAACTTAAATGAAAAAGGATGTAGGCATCCTTCAGGTGACACTAGCAGGACACCAGCTCCAGAACCAGCTGAGGAACAACTTCCATCAAATTCTAAAATCCAAACACCATTGGGATCTTTAGGTGATACTTTGGAGGGTTGGATTTCATCAGGGGACAGAATCATGTAATTACCATGCCCCATATCCTCATAGAGTATTTGTGCCTTAGGATCATCCATTTTCTGCACAATATACTCAGACTGCTTCTCAGGTAGTAACTTCTTCATGTGTCCATTGACAGGTATGAGTGCATGTGACCAATCCATTTGAATCTCCCCGCCCACATCTTTACAGAAGTTTCTACTTAGCAACATTCCATAAGAAGGAGGAATGTCTACTACTAGGATGGTAGCCAAGACTTTCTTTTCAGGAAAAGCAGCAAAGGCCACTTGTGCATCTTTAATCCTTCCAACCAAAGGCACTTCCTTACTCTCCATGGAGTAGCAGGATCCATAAGTACAAGTGAGGGTCAAGCCTAAAGCATGAGCTACTTTAGCAGCATCACATTATCGAGGCTCAGAATCTATGACACAACACCATCGAGCCTATGGCTAGCTATGAGAAGTGTTACATAAAATGGTTTAATTTTGTCACGGGAGAGGTGACAAAGCAATAATTACCTGTGACTTGCTGTGGTGCGAGAAGGAGGAGTAGGTAAAAGGCCTTTAGAAGTGGTCTTAGAGTTGGAATTAACAAAGTGGATCATTTTGGCAAAGGCTTTGGGATGGGTTTGATAGTACTCAGCTTCTGAGATTTGTACCTTGGTCTTTTTCAGGTGATCAACAATATCAAAGGATCTAGAAGTGGACGGGCCATCATCATTTGGAATTCTAGGCTTATCAACTTTAGGAGAAAAAGAAGAAGCAACTTTGGTAACTGGATTGATAGGACTCACCTTCTGTGTAGACGAAGTAGGGATAGGAGATCCTCTTCTTGCAATTACAGGGATAGTTTCCGACTGCTCCTTGGATTTCTTAGGTGGCTGGGTCACCTTCTCCCTCTGCTTCATCTATTCTCGAGTCATGATAGCAAAAGATTCATGTTCATGTCTGCTACCACTTCATCATAATCATCAATGCCCTCAGTGGTAAAGAAATTCACTCGAGATCCCTCAAGTTCCTCTGCCTCATCATCAAATTCCTCCACAAACTCCTCGCAAGCTTCATCATCATCTGGCTCTTCAACTTCACAGGTTGCGTTCACAGGAACCTTAATAGGAGGTCCTTCAAGTGCTAGTCTTGTGTGAGGAGCAGGAAAACGATTTCTGGGCTGAAAATTTCTTCTTGGAACATCTGCATACGGGGCATGCTGAGCCAACTGTTTCTTTATAGCGACAAGATCATTTGCGAGTTTCTGGACTAATGGATCAGTACTAGGTCCAGGGGTGGAAGAGGAAGAAGCAGCAGACTTAGATTTGGGAGGGTCTCTTCTCAACTTCCCTGACATGATCAAGTCATCTTCGATACTAACAGCCAGTTCTTGATCCAGAGCTAGTGTTCCGAGATTAGCCCTTCTTAGTGCATAACTAACTTTGGGCGATTGAGCATTTAGGAAGAAACACTTTTGAATTTGGTCGACAGGTCGGGTAGGCGTTGGAATTTTATTTACCAACCTGTTGAACCGGGCCACAAATTCCCTCATGGGCTCTTGTGAATCTTTCTTTATCTGAGAGACCTGGGCAAGCAAGGCATGCACATCTTCTGCCGGCTTGAAACGGTTCTCGAACTGAGTTCTCATTGTGTCCCAGTCGGTTATAGCACCGGCCGGAAGGTGATAGAACCAATCAGCAGCATTATCTTGTAACGTCTCAACAAACAGCCTTACGGAGATGTCTTCATATTTGACTCCCAGAACTCCACATGCAACAATGAAGGCTGCGATGTGTTCGTCAGGGTGCACTTTGCCATCACCTTTGAATTTGGGGAAGTTCTTCCGGTTTCCTCTGGGTAACTCATGCAAAGGCTGAGCAAGGGCCAGAGGCCCGACACGATGACCCCATGGTAATGGCGCTGCCATTCTTGGAAAAACGGCTTGGAGAGGAACTGTAACACCGGCAAGGATCAAAGCTCGTAGATTGGGACTAGCAGGCTCTGAAGGAATACCACCCGTAGGACTTCTATCTTGAACAGGTGGAGTGCTTGTCGAACGGGTCCTTCTATTTCTTGTTGAATTTGAAGGGAAAGGAAAACCTTGTTGTTCTAAAAGCTGAAACTGAGAGTCTTCAATACCAAGGGTCCTTCTCCCTCGAGTAAAACATGGAGTCACCAGATCAAAGGATGATCAAAAATTGCAGAACTGGAATGTGATTTTCCCCAGCGGAGTCGCCAAAAACTGTTGGTTTTCAAATAGGACTTTTTAGAAGAGCAACAGTCAGGGGACAAGAAGTCCCTCCTCTTTGATGGGAGAGGTTCCCTTATTCAGAAACAAACCTATTTACAAATGTACAGGACATGATTTGTTGGTTAAACTTGGATACCACGAAAGTGTTTTCTATGAAGGTCATCAATTACAAAAGGACTGAGGAAATGAGAGCATGGAAGAGAGCAGAAAGGCAAACATGCAGAATTATAGATATCAGAGTAATTCTTTATGTATGCGAAGTCACCGTGAATTGAAAACAAGATCATTCGTATAGAACAAGTAAGATGGAATTTAAAGACACAAAGTTCTGTAAATAACATCTGCCAGAACGCAAAGTTTCTTAACATAACACAGATTCGTTATCAAGGAAACAAAGTTCCTTCTTGGTTGTGCAAGATCACCGTGCTTGCAAGGTTTGAAGAGTATGCAATCGATGAGACTAACGAATTTGAGATAAATGATCTTCACAAAGAAAACAAATGAAAGCTTAGAACAGACAGAGATCAGATAGACAAAGAAAGGAAAGTCCTTCTGTATTGATTTCTCTATAATCTATTTACACTTGCAGAAAATATGCCAAGTTCTTCCTTTTTCAGAATGGCGTAGAAATGCCATTATATAGTTTGCAGATCAGTTACTCTTCGTAACCGTTTCTTGAATTTCTTTAACGTCTCAGCCATGTCTTTTCCATGAGGGACACACCAGACGTTTCATATCTAAGATGACAATGGATATCTTTGAAAACTGATGTAAACGGCGTCTTGAAAGCTTCGTCCTTCTGCCAGCTGTCCTTGAAATTTGATCTTCGCAACTTAAATTCAAATTTAGCACATTCGGGTCGAGCGGGAAAAACTAAGTATGAATTGCATTAGGTTCACTTGGGACATGTGAGACGCGAATGCGCGAAACACGAGGCTCGGCCGATTCGGACGAAACAGGGAGAAGACGCACAAATGCATTTTGGGACATTTGGGACGAAAATGCGTGAAGGACGCGGTCCGGGCGAACCGGCCGAAAATGGAACAGTTTGCATTTTTTGATTTGGGACAAAGAGCTCTGAAGTACGTGACTCGGGAGTTTCGGCCGAAAATGGGACAGCGTGCACTTTTTAACTTTGGGACATTCGGGACAAAAAGTTCCGAAGGACGCGGTTCGGGCGAATCGGCCGAAAATGGAACAGAAGGCCCGTTTGGACTTGGGACATTTGGGACAAAAAGTTCCGGAATACGCGACTCGGCCGGTTCGGGCGAAATTGGAACAGAGCGCACTTTTGAAATTGGGACATTTGGGACAAGAAAGTGCGAAGTACGTGGTTCGGGCGGTTCGGCCGAAATTGGAACATCTCGCACAGTAACTTTGGGACACTTGGGACAAAAACTTCCGACGGGCCCGAAAATGGGACAAATTCGGAGGTTTCGGCCGATCGGGGAACAAAATGCACTTTCGTACTTGGGACAGGCGGGACAAAAATGTCCGACAGGCCCGAAATACTTACAGAATGACCCAAAACTTAGATTTTTTAGACTTCCAAGACTTTTTTCACACCACCAGCTCGACAGAAAAGACACTTAGACTCAAAATTTTGAATTTTTTTACTTTTGACAGAGTGGGGAATTTTGAGTGGACAACAGCACCCAAATGTGTAAGACTCGTAGATTAAAGGAAACGAGGTTTTCTCCAATTGTTGGACTCAAAACAAGAAAATGTTTTTTTATTAAAATACAAAAAGCATCCATTGTAGGATCTATACATTAAACAAATGGGAAATATTACAATAGTGAGAACTTTACAACTAAAGCCATGAAAATTTTTCTATGGTTGCTCTTCATTCTTTCTCTCATGGTTCTTTCTCTTCTCGTCTCCCTAAAACCTGCAAAACAAAAATGAGAAAATAAGTCAAAGGAATGAATAAGAACAATCCATAGAGATGTTTAGGGTTGGTGTGAAATCCCTAAGATCCAAGGGCCCACATTGAATCCATATAAGGGTTATGGATCATCCCTACAAAAGTTAGGTGAGAATTAAGTGGGAATATGTTTTAAATTAAATACATGTGTATATTTTGAATGGGGGCATTTAAGGGGAGTTGGGAGATAAGTTAAATTGTGACCTTATTGTTTACTTGGTGACTTTTAAAATAAAAATCCTTTTACTCTTGTATTTTATTAAATCAAATTTACCCAATAGTAACTAGGAAACATTTATTTTAGGGATTAAATTTATTTGTATTTAGTTTAAGTGGAGGGTAATTTCAAATTTAGCCCTAGAATAATAAATTATTAAATGAATTTTGAACTAGCTTACTAAATTAAATAAAGATGTAGCAAGGGATTGTAAGCTCAAATAGGGGAATTAAACAATATTAATTAAAATAAATAAAATATTAATCATGAATTAAATTAAACCTAGTTGAAGTTATTCTAGTTATGACCTGGTTTAAACAAAATAAAATTATCCCGTAAATTTTCCAATCTAACTACTGGGTTTGTCTTGGGTTTTGTGTAAGAATTTTGTGGGCGTTACACTAAAACAATTAACAAGAGAAATTACTCAAGTAAGATAAACCTGTCTCCTGGATTTTCACTTCAGGTTACTTCACTAGATCAAAGAAAAATAAAATATGGGAAATATTTCTTTGTTACAAGTACAAGAATCCCAATTTTTTTTTGAAAAATTTGCAAGCTAATCAACATTCATTGTTATGCAAAAATGAAACTATGGAATTGTTTACCCACCGTTTTAATTACATTTTCCTATTTAGGTGGTTGATTCAATTCAGTGTTTACATGATTCACTACAAGGGTCATATTTACAAATGTTGGCATAAGATTGCTTTTATTCTTAACTTTTTAATTTTTGTCCAGGATGAAGCTGCCAACACTTTTCAATTACATGATTTGTCTTGTTACAGTGATCACAACATTTTTTGTCCATGTTTCTATGATCCACATTTTTATGAAACTTACCTAAAATAATTTTCTCTAAGACATTTTTAGGAGAGTGATTTTCCTCAATATTTTTCAAAAATGTTTTTGTTTACTAAAATTGGATACACAATGGTTAGATAACCCAAAAAATGTGCATGGATAACTATACCACAATTTTTGCATATCATTGCCAAATTTCTCAAATGTAGATAATGGATCAAGTTTTTACCTTTTCCTTTCTAATTATGGTAAATAAGAGGTGGAGGAATATATATACCTCTTCGTGGTGATTTCTTACTAGATCCTTCTTCTAAGGATCAATCACCTGATGATAATGGGAAAGACTCTTTGTTTCTAGAAGCTGCGTCTTCTTTTAGGGTCTGTGATCCTTCTTCAATTTCCTTTTTCCCTTTATTAGCATACCCTAATCCTACAAAATGAGGGCATTCTTCAACATGTATGGGGCTGGTTATGCATTGGTTATCCTTACCAAGGCTAATTCCATTAAATCCCATCTTATTCAAAATTTTAGATCATATGCCCTTGTGTGCTTTTTAATGCCACCCAGGACATTACCTATATCTAATTCTGTATGGGGAGAGGAATTAGGTGATGAAATAATTATAATACATTATTCATTCATAGCGGATGCATCAGGAGTGACCGATATCTCTTTCTTGGGTCAACCATTTTGCAACACCATCAAGAGTTCATCCTTGGAATTTATCCCCTTTTTAAAATATCAAATTTCTCTTCAAGAGAGAGAAAATGAAACCTTAAGAATGCATTCTCATCCTCAATCTGATGATTGAATGATTAAATCTCATCGATGTTTTAATTTTTTGACATCTTTCCCATGGTTTCTTTCACACACGTGTACTTATAAAACTATACACACTGCGAACAAAAAGATCGAGCCAAAAATGCAAAACTAATCTAAAAATCAAATTGAACTCGAGGCAACTAAAGAGATAAAACAACTCGATACCAAAACTTGATCTGAAAAAAGTTTTAACCCCTAGGTACCATTTTTTAAAACATTGGATACTCAAATAATTCCAATTTAAATTGATGAATAACTGATTATGGATGTACTTTTGGGTGTTTTGAAACCCCATTGTTTTCAATTTCTTTTGAAAGATCAATTTTTATATTTAATTCAACTTTCAGTGATTAATATGATAATTGTAAAGGAATGATAAATATCATCTTATTATTCTCTAATAATCACAAGCTGATTTTTCAATGCATATCAATTTGATTTATAATGTAAAAATTAATTGTGCACTCATTTTTTTATTGTGGATAATTTGTTTAGAAATTTTACTTAAACTAAATTAACTTTAAATTTTATTTCCTTATTATGTTATCCATTCCATTATACTAAATTTTAATCGATAATAAGCAACAATAAAAACTAAAATAAAATCCACCAAATTGATAACGGAGTTCACCCGAATGGGCTATGTCTCCGCATTCAATTGATCATGAATCAATATATTTTATGTCCAATGAAGTATAATTTTACCTCCAATAATGAAAAATAGATCATAATACCTGCATTTGGATCTTAAAACAAATTTGAGACTTTGTTCACTTGTAAAAATTCATCTACAAGTTCACTTATGGCTCTTCGAGGCTCTTCAAAGTGCCATTTTCATACAATTGTTTTCGAAAAACACCTACAGCATGAAATATACAAAACTTTATGGGAAATAAAGACATATTTTCTTCGTCTCAAAATTATGAGAAATTTTCCTTTTACAACAAAGTCCAATTCTAACCGTAGATGCTCCAAAAATGGCATTTTCTGTCAAATTGCCTATTCTACCTTGTACATAGGCCTAGCAAAAGTTCTTTTTAAGTATCGGTGAGCTCATAATATACCCATCTGTGACTCATAGGAAATCTAGACATTTTGTTTCCCGAGGTTGTAGGGTTAACTCCCTCTTACCTCCTTTTACACCGAGAGGTTTGTATTGTACTAGGTAAAATCACACATTGTTCACATGGGCAGAGGTTTGGGTGTTTAAATATAGAATGTCTTGCCTTTTAATATGTGGTTGTGGCCACACCTTGGCATTTTATTCAGCCACGTAATGGTGGCAAGTTGTGCATTGGTTAATTTGGCCAATGTTGGAACGATTTGAGTATGAAGTCCATGTCGATGGATTGTGACGAGCTAATCGCCACGTTGTGCTTAGAATAGGGCATTGAGTGGTTATTTTTTGATATGCCCAACATTCGTCAGAGCTATATGGAATTAGGCCTAATTATTTTTGGTGGCGGTTGAATGGATCAGTTTGGATGATGCATTCGCTATAGGTATAAACAAATGGTAGGGATTTGATCACCCCACTGAGTTGCTCAGTAACTTAGTCCATATACAATGCAACTTAATCTTTAGTTCACCAAGATATACCTATTATGGCAAAATCACAACACCCATGATTTATTACAAGTGAATGATTGAGGAAGTCAGTGTGATTCATTAAACATGGAGTTATCCCAAAGTGTGGGAATTTTCAAACGGGATAAGCCTCTAGAGAAGGTCAGCTTCCTATCCTAACCTGGTGCTAAATACTCCAAATTACAAAGAGTTGCAGACCTAACCCTAATCTAATGTTTTCCCTTGGAGACATAGAGAAAATGCATGAAAATTAAAACCTACTATAAGGGAAGGTGATGCACCAAGAAGTATGTTGAACAACCTGCATAAAAAACAAAACACTAGTAGTACCTTACAATGAAAAAAACAACAATACACAATAACCTTACATGAAATGAAAGATAATAAAGATGTAATAAAACACAGAAGAGGGTTTAAAACATCCATAAATATGATTTAATTTCTCTAAAATTTGATATAATACATCATATTTAGGGCCAAAGGCACAAATTTTGCATTACAATATTCAAATAGGGAAGTTCAAAATCTCCACATATCTCTTACAGATAAAAAATAAGAGAGAAGGATATACAAGGTGTCCAGCCATTTAAAAAGATCCCCTCGTTACAATATATAGGAAGAATGAGAGGAAAGGAGAGAGAAGGAATTCGAAATGTTGCTTCAACCACCCTAAAATGCATTAAAATGACTTACAACAATGAGGGTGTCACTGCAAAACCCATACCTCCATGTACCTTGACTTGTTGGGGATGAAAGGAATCCCATACCTTCATCATTTTGGTAGGTGAGAAATCTGGAAACATTCCTCTATAATGGCATACTATATTTCCTCTATTTTACAAATTTGAGTTCCTAGTTAAAAGTTATGGCCATCTGAGGATGAGGGTTCAATACTGCAATAAATTGTAGTAGTTTATTTTCCTTTTTGAAGCTTTGACCTAGCCTCACACCCTCCAAAATATGAAATTTCAAACTTTTGGGATTTAGAGCGTCGGGTATCTGTACTTAGAGGTCATTTTCACTATTCATCTGAGAAGCTGGTGAATAGTTACGAAATGTTGAACCTATGAAGTCTAAATTTTAGACTTTAGATTCTAGACTCCAAGACCATGTTGTGTGACATTGTTCATTTCTTGAGCTAAAATGTTCCAAAATTCTGAAGTCTGAAATTCATACTTAAGGTTTTAGACCTTTATGTCTTCAGGGTTTTAGGGGTTTAGGTTTCAGGGTTTCAAGTACTATTTACCTACTTGAATTCATGAAACCTCTGAATCTTGGAAATCCCAAACTCTGAAATTTAGAGTTCGGGTTTAAAATTTCGTGTCTCCTCTTTTCACACTTTTTTCCACCCAAATCCCAAATTTCACCTCGTCCTACCTCCAAACAACCTTATCTCCAAAGTCCAAATTTCAGACTTTGGAGCTTCTTCATTCCCCAAACTATCTCAAACTCTCGATCTCCCTTGTAATGTTCTCAACCCACTTCAACTTACTCAGCTCAAGCAAAAAGTGTGAGCTCCCATGGCCGAATCGATCCTCCTATTTTCTTTGTGTGAGGTCATGTTTGTCTAATTTTTCCTGAGGGATAAAATTAGATAATGATACCTATAGTGGAATACAATATAGAACCCTACAATAATCCCACATGCAAGGGATATATACATATAGTGGCATATATAATGAAATCTAAGATAATGTAAATACAAAGAAAATGTAGCAAAGGTACCCCTCATTCAAAAAACCAACCTTGGTTTAGGGCCCCCATTCAGTAAATAACGAGGCTCAGCCATCCATTTATGAGTGATGAAGATAAGTGTTCAAAATATATTTTTACATTTTGCAAATTTTTCCATTTCTACCATGTGTCATGTTTGGATTAGATAGTTGACTCTGTTTGACACATTTTTTGAAAAACTTTGACATGCAATATCTTTCACATACAAGCTCCGTTGTTTGAGTTCTTCATATCGATGGAAATATATTGAGACATTATTAAGTGTTACAATGGTTTTGGGATATTTTGGGAAAATATTAATCCATAAATATCCTCTGAATCATTCAATTTCTATTTTGAAAATGCTTGGGGCCATATGAAATGCTTTATTTTAGATCACGAATTTGAAAAAACAATCCTTATACCATTGAAAGTAACCCAAGAATTTTTTTCGTGAACATTACATAACCTGATTTTTTCTTGATTATTACTACAAGGATTTTGGAATGTAATAAAGAATGTATGACTAGTAATATTTTGCTTACCTCTTAGAATTTTTTTCATGCTTACTTTTCAACTATTACCTTTATGATGCAGGAGTATCACGAAAGAAGATTCACAAATGTCAAAATTTCTTCTAATCATGTTTATGGAGTCAAGAGAGATGGACGAAGTCATAAATTCTTGATAAAGGGTTTGGGTTTTAATTTCAAGTGATAGGTTGAGTCATGTTTTTCAAATTTTCAAATTATAATATTTCCCTTCATTTTGTAATTCAAACCTCCTATGGTTGAAAAATTAAAATTTGGGAGCTTGTAAGTGATTGAAAGGAAGGTTTAATTGTTTTCATGTGTGTCTATATATTTGGACATGTTGAATAAATCCTAGAGATAGTTAGAACCGATAAATGTTCAAAAGTTATAAAAAATGCTTCGTTATGTTGTGATTAGGCATCTTGAGTGAGGAGAGTTAGTTAGGGTTAGTGATAAGGTAAAGAAGGATTAAAAAATAAAAGGAGAGGAGTTAGTGGATTAATTAATTTGATATATCTGGGAATAATAGGAAGGAAATGAAGGAATTTTGTATGAAAATAAAAAATACATTTAAGGAAATGAATCTCTATTTTGTTTAACATAACAATCCTCTTCATGAATGAATTATGAGTTCTTCTTACAACTGTGGTATTATAATTATGTTTATGCTGCTAGAAATGTTTTGATGAGTTTCTTTAATTAGTAATCTTGTTGAAAAGGTCTAGTGCTATGTGGTTTCAAGATCTATAGTGTAATACAATATCTAGCATTTAGAGGAGCAATTTGATTTGTTAAATGGTATGTGATGTTTATGCAAGCTTTGTAATGGAGTGTTACTATGGTTTATGATTGATTCCATTGCATTTGAATAGTAAATTCTATCTATCAAGATTTAAATCCATTTAAGGAGGCTCATACTATGTTTTTTTGAAGAATTACTTTTGAAAATTTGTTACACTTCCACATAGAAGTCGGGATAGTGAGAATCAAGTGTCTTCCAAGGTTTTAAGGTCTATTTCCCTCCACTTTCAAATTAATCACTTTCAAGAAGTGGAAAAATAATTAAAGACAACATTTGAATCCTTGATAACCTGTAGAAAGAAAGTTATAAGGGTTTAAGTATTACTGGGTCCACACAAACTTACAGTTGGGGTTTGATAGGAAAACCTTAGTTAGAACCTTTATAGTTGGAGTTGTGACTCAAAATTTGATAGAAATAATATGGATAAGGAAATCATTCATATTTGAAATAGTGAAATATTTGTGTGGCTCCATACTCTTTTAATCTCTAACATTCTAGAAGTAGAAGGACTGTTACAATCTTCTAAACCTTATTAGAGAGGTCTACAATGCAAGAAAAGAGGGTTTTTCTTAGTTTTTTATCATGAAACTTTACAGATCTCTAAAAAATGGAAATGGGTAGCCAAAAATTATTGGATTGTATCATGAATCCTTGTAGATAAAAATTTATCCTCAGAAAACTTCTATGGCAGGGCTAGTAAGGACTAGTGTAACTAGAGAAGAAGTAAATATTGGATGGAATATCGTCCTCCATAGGAAGTCAAACATAAAATGAGTTTACAATCCTTTTTTGTGTTCTAATTTTGTAGATGAGCTAATTTTTTTGTCGGTTTCTTTTGTTCCCTATTGTTCTATTTTGACATTTAGGCCTTTTTGTTTCTGGGTAGGGCCCTAGTCAAAAATATTTATCCTTAGTAAAAAAAAACAAAGTTTGGGAGAGAAGATTTAGATATTGGAACCTAATAATTACCCCATACCTTGATGACCATAAAGGGTATTTGGAGAAGTTTTTAATTTTTTTGGGTATGCACCAATGGCCATGGTTCTTGAGCACCAAAAATGCGGTTTTAGAAAAGGAATAACAAAGTGATTTTTTAGTCAATCTTGATCATGTAAGAGGATTGATTTCATATTGAATAAGGTATTAGAGGTAGGGTTACATGTTAGCATTGCTATTTAAATCTTAGAGGTCTAAAATTGCTTAGTTTTGAACAAGTCCTTGTCAATTCATATTTACAATTCACAGTGATACTCATTACTTATCAGTTTTAATCTCTTACGGTGACATTGTATTTCCTTCATTTGTATTGGTGTATCCATTGCACCTTTGGGTACAATTTATAGTTATAAATACTTATCTAAATAATCTATGGAAACATATTTGGAGGAGGTGTGACAATATAATTTTAACACAATAAATAGGTGTACCATTCTATGTCAAGGGTTAACGACATTTACGCACCCTTTTGTATTCTTTTCTTTTAATATTAATAAAATGTTTGTGGATCCATTTGTGAGCACAAAATTGAACTTAAATTGTGTTTTATAATAGTAATCACTAGCTCACTATGGTGTCATTACCGATATCTATCCATTCATTTTAGTTATTTATTATATTTGAAATTCTACTTTTAATTCTTTAAATTTGTATTATCTCTAGAGAGACAAAAATAAAATTGGTATTGTCTCTAAAAATACAAATATGATATTGTCTCTCAAGAGAAAAAATTTATATTAGTCTATACTACCTCTGTAGAGACAATATTTGAGACGATAAACAACATTTTTATTCTCTCAATTTTAGATTTTTTGATCAGTTATTGTCTCTAATATTGTCTCAAATCACCCCTCTTGTAGTAATGGCATTATCATGTTTCAAATATCATATTTTAGCACAAGTTCAAAATATGATTGGAAAGGTTAAGCCATCATATTAGACACTCATTGGCTGCATTTTATTAAATAGTATCAATGCTACATGTGGACCCTCATGTCTTCTATTAACTATAATTTAGTGAAATAGCTTACATGTCTTTTGTATGTTTCTACACTTTGGATACATTTTTACATGGGAACTTACAACCACAAAAAAAAATCACGACCCATATCAATTTTTTTATGAGAGTATTTTATATAGTCACTATTTGTTTTTTGATGAAATAGATCTTATTTTATTAACAAGTAAAAGGATACATGATTATTCATAAAAACAAATGGGTGGTATGGAAGCATGCTCTAACGTGAGAAAAAAATATACTAGAAAAGGGATTAGGAACACAAAAACTCAAAGGAAATCACCAATTGCATCACAAAAAGAGAAACATAAGATCAAACCACCACCACAAATTTTTGACTAGCTAGAATCAGAATCTTCAATACAAAACTAAAAATCAAGATAGTATTCGGGGGTGCCAAAATGTGATCATCACAATCAAGTTAGTGTATAAGTCAACACATATTCAAATGTTCTTGATAATTCTAATAGATTTTTAAAAAAATTGAGAAGCGCACTTTTGTATTAATTCTAATATTTTTCACAAAGGGTGTGTTCAAAAAAACAAAATCAATTAGAGTCTTTTCACTATCGAAATCAACTTTGGTTCAAAGTTGACATTTTCCAAGATCTTTTTTTTCCACTGATTGGACCCCATAAAATTAAAGATATCAAAGAGATTCTATGGAGAGATGTAACTTCATCGATTTATTCCATGTGTTAGGCATCGACACATGGAAGAGATCAAAGTGATTAAGCTAGCTTGTTAATCGTGGTGAAATTGATCTCACCCATGTGTTAGTAATTAACATTTAGAAGAGATTAAATTGAGAAGGTTTAAAGCCTATCAGGAATAGTGAAAATGATACGCACCACATCCAAGATTTTTCAAGTTTTAAGAGGGGGAGAAATTCTAAAAATTGACTAGGTGATATTTAGATGATCGAGGCCACCTGCGGAGATCGGTGGCTAGAGAGTATGTCATCACGTAGGAACATGGTAAGGAAATCCATCAAAGAAAAATTGAAAGAATATTTTTGTCACATGTCATAGTTACAAATTCCTTATTGACATGTATTCAATATAAGTCACAACGAAAATATGATTCATTAGGTTGGAATTCAAAAAAAAATGGAAAACGGTGATGGAGAAAGCAACGACTTTGAGAAACAATATTTTGTGACCTAATGGTGAAGGTGGATTTGGATCTGGAGATGGAGGCTCAAGGAATGGAGGTAACATATTTGGTTTCTAGCGCGGGCATAAAGATATTTCAAATGGGGAAAAGGAAAACTTTAACCCAAAAAACTTGGGTGAAATTTCACGTAGGCAAGTGCAGGCCAATGACAGTGGTAGTGGCAGTAGAAGTATTCACATTTTCAGCAGCGGATTTACCCCATCACATGCACAAAAATCCTTTGTGGAGGTCACTGCTAGAAATCCAATGTAGATTTATTTTTCAAGTTGTCATACATTGTGGAAAAAATAGAGGTAACTCATGTGGTTACTATTTCATATTCAGAGGTAACTGAATCTATATCTTCCCTCCAATAATTTTCCCTTACTTTTGGATTTAATGGTTTTTGGCCCCAAACTAAAGATCTACACAAATGGATCTTCTCTACTTGGACTAGTGACTATGAGATTCAGTTATGTGCAAAGGAATTTTTTATTGTTCATTTCTTCTCTCCTACAGAGTGTCAATGGATTCTTAATGAGGGCCCATGGTTCTAGGGTAGGGCTAGTCTTTTTCTTACTCCATGGTTTTTTGATTTTGATCCTTCTATTATGGTAGTTTTAAAAATTTCGGTTTTGGTTCATCTCCCCAATATTCCTCTCCCCTTTTGGCACCCTGCAATTTATTTTTCTATTGGTGACTCCCTTGTTCATTTCATTTAAATAGATAATAAACGGCCCAAGAAATGTTTGTTCACTTATGCACACATTAGTACTGAGGTGGATCTCAGCAAAGGTTTTCCAAAATAGCTGAATTAAACCATGACCCATTCAAGTGGATACAAGTCCTAGACTATGAGAACACAACATTTTGATGTTGGTTTTTCCATCAAACTCAAAGCATCTTCAGGAGGTTTTCCCAATGTCACCCAATCAAACTAGAGAGAAGAAGAAAAAATGGGTTTCTCCACAGCCTAAAGGATGACATCCATTTCTAACACCGGAAATAAATGAATTTTCTCACCCTAAAAGTTTATAAGATATGCATGTTGATATTCCCCCGCTAGCTTGATCATGCTAAGTAGTTACATTTTCTCGAGTCTTATGATTCTGACCCTAGTCAGGTTAACCTATGCCTAGATCCTCTGCTTGAATTGGATCCCCAGTAGGTGTCATGGATTGTTGTCACGAGATCTAGGGAGAAGAAGGGGCACTTTGTGTCTCATTTTTCTCATTTTGCTTCGGATCAGGGTAACTTTTGTTTTGGCATTCCTCAGATATGCATGTAGTTTGACATTGTTGTTTTCTATGAATGGCCTAGTTTTCTTATATTTTTGGGGTTTTCTCTCATACCACCCAATTTTTGTTGAGAGAATATAATATCATGTTGCATTTAATATAATATAAGATCATTTTAATCAAAAAAATATAAGTCATGTAGTGCCCACTTCCCTTCGACACCTTTTGATATTGATCATGACATTGTTGACTATATGATGGACATTATTATAGTTTTGATTTAGCATGATGTTAGATGTTAGAGCATGGACTATTGTTGATGTTGATTCATATATGACACATGTGGATTACTAGAGACATTTTTTATTGATGTTGATATGTTGTTTGACATGGTTATAATTATAGATGTTGTTCAGACATGTGATATTTTGATATATTGAGTAGACCTAGAAAATTGAATTAAATTTGATGATCATATGGTTATTAATGAAATTTCAAATGATATTGTTGTTTTCCTTGATGATGTTGTGATTCATATGTATATATGGTTTTGGAATTATATCTTATATTTATTTTTGATGATTTGATGTGGCCACGAGGCTAAAGGAGGTATTTGTGTTTTGTAGGTAAACATATCACAACAAACATTGGAGGATTGGAGACCAACCACATTGGAATTCTAGATGAATTCAACAAGGGTCACCATGGCAACTTGTATTTGTTTGTGTGTGTTGTATTGTTGTTAGGGATCTCCATGGGGGATCACCTTCAAATGTGACCAAGGGATTTTATGTATTTCTTTTATCTGGTTCCTTTGTTTATGTTAGTATGTGTTTAATTAGTGATGTGTTCCCCTTTTCTATTTAATTAAATTGTGTGTAAATATTGTGAGTAATCATATTGTTAAAATTAATTAATCAAATGGGTCATAAGAATGTAATTATTAGAGTTGTTGGCTCTTGAATTAAGTGTTGTAAGTAATGTGTAAGAGTTGTGTAAGTAAATTTGGAGTATGAAACACTCCACCTTCCTTTTGAAATTCGAACTTGTCCTTGGAGGCTGATTTTGGAGGCTTGTGGGACAAGTCAAACTTGTCTCACACCTCTTAAATTTGTATACCAACCTTACCTATGGTTGGGGAGTTAAATTTAGACCTTCATTATGCATTTTGAGAAGACAAGTTGTAAGGTTTTAATTGCACCTTCTTACATGTTTTTAATTTCAGTCCTTTTTGGGGTGTGGGCTTGGTTTGAGTGTGTAAGTAAAATTTTCATTCATCCACCCACTTATTTATTATGCCTTGGAGATTGAAGTTGACTTATGAGGTGGAGTTGAGGATGTGTGAAGTGGCATTCTACATGGATCCACCTCATCCTCTTCTCTTCCCTCTTCTATTTATTCAAATTTCCTTGGCTTTTTTTGGGTTGCTTCACTTTTATCTCTTCATTTTGGGTGACTTATTTTGGGTGTTTGAGATCTTGCTATTGGAGAAATTTGGAGACTTCTTGAATGCTTGTGTTTTTTTGATCTTTTGGACTGCTTGCATTAGAAAAGCTTGTTGTTTTGAACCTTGGAACAAACTCCATCATGGAGAGGTAAGAGCTTGGCTCTTGAAAATGCTCTTCTTTCATTTTATGCATATGTGAATGGTTGAATGTTTTTGTATGTTTGTTGGTGGGTTGGGTAGATGGCCTAGGTATGGTGTAGGAGAAGACTATGGGGATTCTTGTGGGGAGGCATAAGTGTTTTGGGGAGGTTGGGGAGGCATAAGGAAATGGGAGGAATAAGGGGTACTTGGGGACGGATAAGGTTATGTCAGGGATTTGAAATGATGTGTGTGTGTGTGTGTGTGGTGTTTTTTCATGTGGTGATACCCATTTCCCCTTTGGGAGGCATAAGTAGCTTCCCCATAGGTCTTGCTCCTTTGGCTTGCATGATGAAGCCTGAGTATTTTTTTCTTGTGTTTTTCTTGTGGTTGCAAACTACAGTTTTGTTCTATTATTTGTTTTGAATGTGAGATTGCTTTTGTGTTGTGGAAGCATGTTCTTTCCATGAGTTGAAATCCATTTCTTATTGCAATATGGTTGGGGCTCGGGGCCAATGAGGAGGATGAATTTTCCTCTTCATTGGATGTCTTGGTTGGGTGGAGAGCACTACATTTCCCCTATTTAGTTGTGATCAAAATGAAATCATGGTGGAACTTCTGGTAGTTGTTTTGAAGCTGAGAAAGAAGACAAATTTGATAGTCCTCTTGGGATATTTCCTTTTGTAACCATTTCCCACTTCAAGTGGATGACAATGTAATATATTATTGTGATGAAGAGTTGCTCTGTTTTGGAAATGAAATGTACATTTGAATGTGAAAGACATACTCTGTAATTTGTTTTGTGAAAAGGAATGAGAAAGAAATATATTCTGTAATCTGTTTTGGTGAATGAAAAAGGAAGTTGTAAAAGAATTGTTGAGTTCAATAGAAATTGTTTTTTTACCAAAAATGATATTGTTTTCATTGGAAATCTGTGATTGAGATGTATTATGAAGTCTCTATTTGAAAGAATGGAAAAAGTGTATGAAGGAATGTTAAATTACTCTGTTTCCTTTGGAAATGTATGATTCAAAAATTAGAACCATATTCTGGTTTTGCATGCATTGATGGAAGGAAAGATAAATATATTCGAATTGGAATGGAATAAACTTAACAACCTAAATCACTTTTCAATTGGCAAATGAAATAGACTAGTCTTTATTTTGAAATACGTAGATTTCTATTTAGTTCCACTGTAAAATTTGCATTTATGACTTAGAACAATCTACAACAATGGGAAACAATTTAGGAACATTGAAATGAACTAAGGAAGATTAAAATCCATCTTTAAACCATTGTTTACTCAAAAGAAAATGTAACAGAACTTCTCCAATCGGGTAGAGTCGAAAACACATATTTTACAAAGTAAGAAAAGAAATGCATCGAAATCCTTAACCAAAAGCAAAAAATCATTGAAATTCATCCAAATTCTATTAGTGTAACTCTCCATGTTTGTTTGACGTGTTGATGAAGAAGGATTGATGAATTTAATCAAACCGGAAGTTGAAAAAGTTCAGTTCACAATTTCATTAACAAAAAGACTTTTTTATAAAATTTACCCTTCAAAGTTTATCAAAATTAAATTTTTAAGGTTTCTATGTAAAGAGGAGGTTAAGAGCTTCCCAAAAAGTCCTCGTTTGTCAAAAACTAAGTTCCCAATATAAAGTTATGGCCCTCTGAAGTTTTTACTTCATTTTGGCTTCAAATAAATCTAACTATCAAAATTTAATTAATAAAATATTCGTTGGCGGACCCGTGGGATAAAATTTGTCTTTTGTAATTTTTTCCCGAAAAACTCTAAAGTCGTGAAGTTCGCCACCACTCCACCAGTCCAAAACCTTCTTTTGGGCAAAAAAATAATCTAAGTTCAAAAAAAAAAATTGGAAATATTTTTAGTTTTCTCCACGGCCTCGCTTAGCCCGCAGCCAATGAGGTTATTCCACATGGCTTACCAAGATGTCGGCGGAGGAGAAAATTTCCTTAAACCTTACCATTTTCAAAAAAAATTGGGAAAATATTTCTTAATTTTCTCTACCGGCCTACCGCCCTGCAGCCAATGGTTGGCTGACACGTGGCTTCACGAGGCGATGGCGAAGGAGCGGTTGATTCCTCAACCTCAATGTTTTCAAGAAATTTTGGGTGAAAATTTCAAATTTTCTCCACCACCCCACCACTTGTATCCAATGGTTGGCTAACACGTGGCAGACTTTGACGTAGGCGGAGGCACGAAGCATTTTAAACCTCTAAACCTTTTTCTTATTAACTCAATTTTTTCTAAGTCACTCTGATGGCCCACCGACCTACAGAAAATGAGATCATGACACATGGCATCATTACATGTTGGTAGAGGCATGATTTATTTGTAAACCTTTGCACTTTTCCACACAAAATTATTATTTTTCTAAAGTTTCCCGTAGGCCCGTTTTCCTTGCTTGCCTCTGGGCATGACACATAGTGTCCTTGGGCATTGGCGGAGGCGCACATCATTTTAAACCCTTAGAAAATTTTCAATAAAAATATAAATATGAAAGTTTCCTCCAGCGACCCACCCTTCCGTGCTCGGGAAAAATTTCTTCCTGTGGCCCGCAGGCCCACGCTTTGGGAAAATTTTCATCCCAAGGCGTGTCGGCCCATAACTTGAAAAATATGAGGAGTTAGGAGGACTTATTTATATCACTGGAAAGGGGATGAAAATTTAAATAGATAAAAATCAGGTTGAAACTTTTAAGCCAGTTGAGAGTGGGTTAGTGAGAAATTTTCCCTGTTAATTTTACTTTCTTATTAATTTGATAATGTGAAATTAATATTGGTTATACTAGGAATTTTTATTAGGTTTAATTGTCCTGAAACATTTTTTGTAACAACTACAGTTTCTAAGCCTAGTTGTGAACAATTTTTAAATAAAAATAATATATATATATATATATATATATATATTTCATAAAAATTTCTAACTAAACCTAGGTTGTTCTTGAGTCTTGAGTGGGAGTTTTAGATGGGTGCTACAAGTCACATAAACTATTTAACAATATGCTTAAGAGAAATTTGGTCCAATGGAATTCCATTGTTTCACGCTTGAATACATAAAAGTGCTTTAAGATGGATGCTTTGAAATTCTTTCAACTAATGAAATACTACACAATACACCTTATTCACGTAATATTTTTTAAGGTTTTATTTGCATGCGTTCATATAGTTTTATTGCAAGAGGGATGTAAATAATTCAATGGTATGAATGCCTCTTATTGCATTATTCCTACAATTGATCATTGTGTGTATGGTTGACTTTATTAACTATGTTGGTTGTTATGAGGAAACCATAAAATTTATCATTAAAATGTCAATTTAACCTATAAATGTGGTCTGAACTGTTTTCTTGCTACCTATAAATCACATAACAATAGAAATTTTGAAGAATGTTAGCATAGTCTCGGTGTATGTAAGTACATATTGTATAGTATGTGATTACATCTTCTAATTTCATTTACTTAAAATTTTGTGTAGTATTTTACATACCCAAAAATCATGTTTTACAATCCTAAAATCTTCAAAACCAGATTTTTCTAGAGAAATTTTCTAAAAATATACATATATTAATATGTTGTGTATGTTAATACCCTGATCTACAACTCCTATTTTAGTATAGGCCGAAAACATTCGGAATAGGTTGTGGAACATGAATTCACATCTTCAAATTAGATTTTAAACTTCTATCCAATTTGTTAGACTACTATGTTAATTCATCCAAAGAACATGATTTTGATTTGAACCACATCATACTTGGTGGAATATTCTTTGCTAAAACATGAAATTGCAATGGAACTTGTTCACTCAAGTTTGATCCAAATGTTGGTGCTCGAATTAGGCTCGCCCCGTTTTCCATTAAAATCCCTCAATTTGCGGCCTCTGTAACATTTTTTGTCTCCTCGTATTGGTACTTGTAGGATCCGTCTTCCATTTGGTTGCCATGATTGGTTCCTCCTTGGTTGAAGGTCACTTAAAATCCTTGAATTTGTTGATTTGTTCCTCTTTCCACCTGGAGGTGTCTATTAATTGGGCGTAAAATATGGTTGTTCCTTCCCCTCCATTTTCCGCAGTTATGTGTTGCTTTCCCTACCGTTTTGTGCTAGTTACTTAAAGAAATATGAATAGAGATAGCTCGGGGGGTCACGTGTGAACCTTTCCGCATTTCCAAATGCTCTTTCCTTAAAGAAAATTTCATCTCTGGGATAAAATAGTGGTTTTCTTGCATTTTTACGACTTGATGGGTGTGTTTCTCCTGTCAAATTTTAAAGCTCTGCATCAGTGGAAACATGGCCCTTTTTGGCTGGACATGGCTCAGTGGGGCACTCTAAAAATTTGTGGAATATTTTAACTTGAAACTTGTCCATGTGGAGGAATGACGCTCATTTGAAGACTCACCTTTCTGTTTGGCCTTGTAGTTGCGCCGGGAGGATACGTGGAGGATTCCGCTGCCTTGCCCAAACTTAGATAAACTTTTCATGCAACTAAAATAGTTTTAGCAGGCCATGGACATGTGGTGGGATGGCGCTCATTTGAAGATCTATCTCAGGGTCCCACCTTAATAATTTTGATAGAGGGATAGGTGGAGGTTTCCGCTAGATTTACTGGGGACTTAAAAATTTTAAAGAAATTTTCTAAGGTTCATGACACGTGGTGAACCCATGCTCATATAGGGTCTCCACTTTTGGGACCATCTTGAAGTTGCGTCATAAAAGCACGTGGATGTTTCTGCCAGGTTTTCCTTAGAATTATTCAGCAACTTCCTAAGGGACCTGAGACACATGGAGTGATGGCGCATGTTTGGAGACCGGCCTTTGAGTTTTGTTTTGAAGAAGCGCCAAGAGGACACTTGGAGGCTTCTACTCATTCTACTTTTTCTTATACTTTTCAATGGCTAGAGAAGACCGTCTCAGAACTTGGACACATGGCACTTTGCATTGGACTCTCAAGATTTTTAGTAGGCTTTTCCGGACTGCGACACGTGGTGACCCCACGCTCAATCAGGGTCTCTACTTTTTGAGACCATCTCAAGATGTGCCATTGAGACGCGTGGTGGTTTGCAAAGTCAAGAGGAATGGAGGCGGGCTGTCGTGGGGAAACTTGGATTTTTTTCCCCTTGTTGTTTAAAAGACTAAAATCATCAAAATGACCCACAAGCCCGATAGAGAATATTCAAAATTTGCTCCAGTCAACGGCGAAGGTGCGGACTTTCAGGGGAAATTTGGAAAAATTTCTTTTGTGGAGAAAGGAGTTAAAAGTGTAAAAGGAAGCGTGGTTCCACATCATAAACTAAAATAGAAGAGTAGAGCTATGGGGAAAACTTGGAAAATTTCCCTTTTCCAAAAAAGAGGTGACATAGCATAATTTAGCTGCGGTTCCTTTTAGAACCACATTGGGACATGTGTCGAGGCCCATTTTTCAAAGGCAGAAGGGTGGAGCGAATTGAGAAATTTTGTATTTTTCCAAAAGGTGTAAAAAGTAAAAAGGAACCCAGTGCCTATCTTAGCTCGGATCTACCATGTGGATGGTCAAATTCAAAAGAAAGATCAACGGCAACCGTAACATGCGTTTGTATTCGATTTTCTCGCCATTTTTCTCCAAAGATCCTCGGGATGTGTATTCTTAAGGTTTTTTTATCATTTCTTGGAGTCTCATACATGCCAAATGAAGAGAAACATTAATCGATATCCCAATTTAGTGGGGAAGGTTTGTAAATGTCTTTCACCAATAAAGATATAATCTCGATTGTTGGATTCAACCTGATTTTTTTTTCCTTGGCACATGAAAGACCTATTGATATCTTGGTTTGGTGGGAAAAATCTGAAAACATCTTTTTCCATTAATATGTACTCTGACTATTGGCCTTGATCTGATTTCCTAGTTTTTCCTTCCTTGGCACACAAAGAACCAAATTTGACAGAATAGAGGAGAAATTAGTTGGCACGCATGATGAAGAATGACTTACCAGATGAAGAATTGAATGTTGGAAATATTTGGAGAGATTTTCCCTCTACACACCTGAAAATTTTTTTGCAAATCTGATTTTGGGAGTCTCAACATGCAATGGTGCTTTGAATGTCTCTTGTTTTAGGGGGAAAACTCTGTTGTAAATGAAGTATTATAAATTGCATGAATATTTTGTGCAAATGGTTAGAGTGTTAGAGGTCGGGACTGATTTTTTTAAGAGAAAAGCTTGATACAACCCATCCATTTGAGAAATCTAAAGAAATCGGTTTATCTCCTTTGTGTTAAATTTGATCATGTCAAGGTGGTTGCAAGTGTACAACCATTGAAAAGCTCTGATATTGTTTTAGAAACTTTCCCCTACCGATAAATTTAATCAAACTTGAGTTAATCTGCATTATTTTATGGGCAAAATTTGTGTTTGCTTCATTTCTAAATGTCTGCAAGTAATTTTCTTGTTCTCGTTGCAATCTTACATTGAAATATTTGTGAATCACACAAGATATTATCCTTCTGATAGTTTGGTGGCATTTGCAATTTCATTTATCAGAAGAGCTTTCATTTGATTGTGAAATAAACAAATTTAAAATCACTGTGACTCCTAGCATGACTATAAGATTGTTTGTTAACCTTTGAGGGTATCTTAGGCATGATAAAATAGAGGTTGATAATGTTTAGTTAAGTTTTCCAATTTGAGCCTTCATTTTGGATCCTTGAAGTTTGTGTGAAAAGTGCTGATTTGGGCCTCCATTGAAGCACATATTCTAGTTAAAGGAACATCCTAGCTATCCCAAAGCATTATGTTGTTCAAGCTCTCTAATTTTGTAGAACTTCTCAAGGATCTGGTGAATCAAGTTCATCCTACCACACCTCCCACAAAAAATTCATTTAAAAACAACCAATCACACCCATACTACCCTTGTTTGTCCTGTGTGTATACATATGCATAATTTATAGTACCAAAACATACAGAAACAATCAGGTTTTCTTTGTCTTTAGTGGCTTGAACCTTGTCTAGAAAATATCTCTATTATCTAGAGTGAAAACTCGTGAGAGTTGGTTTTTGTTGCATTGACCGTATTTTCTTCAAGGTCTTCTTAATAACTTCGTAAGGAAAGTTATCTCCATCTCCTCCACAAAAAATAGGCTACAAAAAGGGTCCTCTCACCTTGGTTGAAAGGCACAACCATAAACTAGTGAGGATAGGTCAAATCCTCTTGAGGGTGCTACCCATTTTTCCACATCTGAGTGACAAAGAGCAAGCTGCATTTCATCCCTAGCTACAAAATGACACACAACATGATCTACTTGTCTCTAAGCTTCATGCCAAACCTGTGATGGTGCTTAGGTGCTGAGGGAGAATCAATTTGGGTACCAACACCAAACATCCACTGATTTTGGAGAGATAACAATCTATCAAAACTATATTCTCATCCTCATCACCAGTAGTTACCACATCCTTTTCCATCCTTGGGATCATTCCAACCTACATTCTATCTACATCCTTTTCTAGCCTTGGGTGACTGAAGTTTCTATGGCATATGGGTTATTCATGTAATACTCATTGTTGATTATGTAACAACTTGCATCACATCATTGGCCCAAAATCTCAACCTGCATCCCACCGCCCTATTTAATCTATGACACATCATTATCTATAAGTGATGTTTTTATTTAAGTGTAAATTTGGTTGGTTGCGGTTCTTTTCTTACTCCTATCCATAGAATATTTTCCTTCGAAGTGTCAGAATTAATGGTCAGATAATCTTGAGCCACACAAAGATATTCAAATATTCTTTCCTCTATTTTAACCTGCCCACTAGTGAGTATTTAATTTTGTGGCCATTTTTCAATTTGGTTGTTGTATTTTGAATTACCAAAAAAATCCACTGACAAAGGCTAAGGAAAAAATATGTTGGAAAAATGAGTGGAAAAAACCTGCGGGGAAAAATGAAAAGGAGAAACCTGGGAAATATAGTAAAGGTCCAACTATCTAGGAGAAGACATGTGTAAGCATTCTGGCACCTTCCCTCACATATCTACCTAGCAGAAGTGAAGTCCATGGAATTAGCTGTAGCTAACATTTCGTCGATTCTATTTTAGTCAAGCAGGTCAACGGTCATATATTGAATAGCTAAGGTAGAGATTTGTGGCTATGTTTTAATGGAGCAAGCAACCAAGTTAAGAAAATATTGGAGGTGCGATGTGAAACCACAACCAATCAAATGCAAGAAGTATAAAGGACATGGAATTTTCCCATTGGATGGGGCTTCGCATTGTGATAGGGTATACAAATGAAGACTAATAACTATGAGGAGCGTGGAGCCTCCTCATTGGTAAGGGCTTCGAAATTTTAAAAATCCTATCAATGTGACATCCATGGAGCTTTCTCATTGGTAAAATTTTTGCATGTGTCACCATCGATCTTAAGGGAATGACAACACAAAAGGGCGTCAAATGTTCTATTAGTTCACACTCTAATAGGATCAATATCCAAAAGGTAAAATGTGAAGGGTATGTGGTGGCATATAGGTCAACTAAATGGGAATATATTTGAGTATATTTCAAATCCGTGAAGAGATGGAGCTAATTTACCTTTTGGGTTCGATCGAAGGTTAATGTCTATTGGAAGACATAGGGAGCTATATAATTGGCTTGAAAAAAATAGTGTATAGAGAGAGAGGAGAATAAATATATGCAGCAACATACAAAGCATATACAAAGAGAATATTACAGACAAAGAGCCATAGCTTGAGGCATTTTATCTAGAGGAAGAAAAACATGTGCAATAGCATAGAGCAATAGCCCTTGGACATAAGAAGAGAAGAAAAAGGAATGAAAATAATGTACAAAGCCATAGCTATGAGTCGATAAAACATTTTTAAATTGAATATAATAGTTATATTTTGTGTGCCTTTATTTTCTTTCTTTGTGTTGGTTGTCGTTGGCACCCATTTTTTCCAACAAATTGGTATCAAAGAAAACAAAACCTCAATATCTCATTGGTTTGAGCTTTTATTTTATGGGTTGAGTTATAATGGCTTCTATAAGTAGTAACTTGTGGCAACAACCCCCATCATTTGACAAGAAGAACTATGATATTTGATGTATTAAAATTAATACTTTGTTCTCTTCTCAAGAGCTATGGGAACTGGTTGAAGGAGGCTACATAGAGGTAGTAGACCAAGATGCATTTAATGCATTGAAACAAACTCAGAAGAATGCATTGAAATAAAATAGAAGAAAATATGCTAAGGCTTTGAGATATATAAAAAAGGCAATCACATATTCAATATTTCCAAGGATAGCATGAACTAGAAACTAAAAACAAGCTTGGGATACTTTGCAAAATGCATATCAAGGCAGTGATAAAGTAAAAGTTGTAAGACTATAGATGCTAAGGAGAGAGTTTGAAAATCTTCTCGTGAAAGAGTCGAGTATCAGTAAATGATTTTCTCACAAGAACAATTACCATATTCAATCAAATGAGAACTAATGGAGATATGGTTGAAGACCATAGGATCATGGAGGAGGTATTGAGGAGCCTTCCAACAAGATTTGATCTAGTTTTGGTTGCAATAGAGGAGTCTAATGACTTAATATAAATGATAGTCGATGATTTGATGGGTTATTTCCAAAACCATGAACAAAGGATGAGTAAATAAACCAACTCCTCTAATGAAAAATCCTTCAAAATGAATACAAATGTTAGAGGAAGGTGAGAGGATCATCCAATAGAGGAAGAGGAAGATTTAGAAATCAAAAATAATGTGGAAGACAAAATCATCATGAGCCACAAACAAGAGGAAGAGGAAGAGGAAGGAGAAACAATACTTCCAGAGGTGGTTCATCTCAAAGGTATGCGAAACAAGGTTTCCAATGCTATTATTGCAAGAAGTTTATTCATTATGCAAGTGAATGTAGGAAGAAGCAATATGGTTTGAGAAATCATAATCATAATTCAATATTCTTAAATGAAAAATAATTTGAACTAAAGAAGAAGGAAAATGGTGGAACCTTCCTTCTAACTTACAATGTAGGCGTGCAAGGAAATAAGGAAGTTTGGTACTTAGATATTGCATGCAACAACCATATATGTGGAAATAAGAATATGTTCAATAATATAGATGAAGTAATTAGATCTGAAGTAAAGATGGGGATAGACAATAAGTTTCCTATGATGGTTAAATGTAATGTATCAATTCGCACCAAGAAAGGAGACAAGAAATGTATACATAATGTTTTATTTGTTCCAAGATTGAAGTCTAATATTCTCAGTATTGGGAAGATTGTCCAAAATGGATATAAGGTGATGTTTGAAAATGGAGAATACATGTTAAATGATAAAGGTTGAAGGAACAAGCGATTGCGAGTAGTGCGAGATGAAAAAATATAATATTTCCCATGAAGATGCAAAGTTTAGCAAGCGCAACAACTTTCAATACAATAGAATTGATCAATCCACTCTATGGCACCTTAGATATGGAAATTTTAGTTACGGTGAATTGCATGTTTTTATAATAATAAAATGGTTAGAGAAGCGCCTACTTTTGAACAACCGAGATAAGATTTTTGAGGCATGCATATTGGGTAAGCCACATAGAAATGCTTCTCCCTCAGGTAAATCTTAGAGAGCATGCTCACCTCTTGATCTTATACATTTAGATTTATGTGGTCCCATGAAGTCTCCCTCATTGTTAAAGAAATAGTATTTCATAACGTTTATAGATGACTTTAGCAGAAGGACATGGGTTTATTTGTTAAAAAATAAATCAAATGCATTTTAAGTATTCAAACAATTTAAGGCCTTGGTTGAGAAGTATAGTGACCATTATATAAAGACATTGAGAACAAATAGAGGGGGAGAGTATATATCAAATGAATTCCTAAAATTTGTTAAGGAGCACAGGATCAATAAGTAATTCACATCAAGATATACAACTCAATAGAATGGTGCAGCAGAGATAAAGAATATAACCATTCAATATATTGAAATAATCATGATAAAAGATAAAGGATTTTCCAATGAATTCTGGGCAGAAGAAGTTGGGAAAATAGACTATTTTCTAAGTAGATGTTCAAAAAGACTGTGAGGAATAATATAACTCAAGAAGCATGGAGTGGGAGAAATTAAAGTGTTGAACACTTGAGAGTTTTTGATGTATGGCATATTCACATGTGCCCAAGTAAAGAAGATAAAAATGGGATGAAAAAGGAGAGAAGTGCATTTTTACTGGGTATAGTCAGCAATCAAAAGATTATAGATTGTATAATCCAATTATGAAGGACCGATAATCAGAGATGTTTAATTCATTGAGGAATAATCTTCAGAAAATGTACAAGAAGTGAAGCAACCACAAGAAAATACAAATACACCTATAACTTTTTCTAAAGTAGTAGATTGTAGAGAAAATAATGTACCAAGTTGGACACCCATTTCACAAAGGGGTGAATCTTCAAATGACATCAACCAATAAACCATGCAAAGACCAGAAAATCAAGCTTCTTCATCATCATCAGACTCATTACAGTAGCAAGGAAGAATGAAGAATGTTCAATAGATCTATGATCAATTAAGGTATGATGAAAATGAAGATGAAATGATTAATTTTTCTTTATTTTTAGGAGCTCTGATCCTTTTTTATGAAGAAGATGTTAAAGATAATAAATGGTTTGATGTAATGGCTGAATAAAATAACACAATTGAGAATAATCAAACATGGGAGTTAGGATATCTTCTAGTAGGAAAGGATGTCATTGGATTCAAGTGGGTTTATAAAACCAAGACTAATCCTAAAGCAAAAATTGAAAGACACAATGATAGATTAGTTGTCCAAGGCTATAAAAAGAGGCCTGGACATGATTATAATGAGACATTTTTTCTAGTAGCAAGGCTAGAGACTTTGAAAACAATAATTACCATAGCTTCTCATCACAAGTGAAAGGTCAATCAAATGGATGTAAAGCTGCTTGAACTGATCCTACTACAAAAATAGAGAAAGGTTTGATAGAAAAAACTTCCTTTCATACTCAAAATAAATACATGGAAAGGTAAATATATTGTGAATTCTTAATTTGTATGATAGGAAACAAGGCCAAGTTTATATCATGAGAAGATAATGCATCAATAAAAATAATATTTTGTGATAACGCATCAACTAGCATTGCAAGAAATGGCACATTAAGTCTTGAAAATGAAAAGACACTCACTAAGAACGTTTTGTACATAGAGGGCCTGAAACATAACCTATTAAGTGTGATTCAGATGTGCAAGAAAGGATATACTTTGATACTCAATAAAAAAAATAGAAAAAAATAATGTTTGAGTGAAAATAAATTATGAGGTGGGAAAATATGAAGTAGCAGTGTACCATGTTAACCATGGTGGTAATGTCCATGAGAACACATAATATTCCATTAACCACATTGGGAGAAATTCGGGCCCATAACAGGATATTACCAAGTGGGTTCATTCAATATCTCATTTAGCATTGTTTAAAGATGAAGAAATTTCTATATGTATGAATTCATGATTCGTATACCCTTACCCACTACACCACCTACCATATAGGTGATGTTAATAGTACAAATAAGGAAAACCAAGTAATTGCAGGTCAAGAAGAAGGGTAGGAAGGAGAAACAAGGAATGACTATTGCTAAATGAGTAAAACATTTCAAAATCATAAAAATTAATTTTTAGTGTTAATTGAGTAATATTTCTATAAGTTAATACAAAAATATATCAATCCATGCACCATCATACAATTACATTTTCAATAGGAAAGACAAAAAATTTAGAATTCAATCTCATCCTCCTTAGACATGTTCCTTACCTCTAGGATCCTCCATAAACAAAACCTAATATTTATGATTTTAATCCCTATATCTAGAAATAACTTACATGACTCATCTTATAACAACAAACAACTAAAAATAAACTATGGTGATAAACATAATATTGTAGAAAATATATTGGATAGAATTATCACAACTTTAGAGATTTTGATTTATTGAAAACGTGTGTAGAATGAAAATTGTGGACACTTGGGTTGATATTGGTACAATAGTATTAGTTGTGAGATAATTAGCACAAACATACAAGAAACAAATACCTCTAAGGAAACATAACAAAGATGTTGTCTCTTGTCAACATGAAAGGTGAAAGGAAAAGTTGAGTGGAACATGAGAGGAACCCATTTTTATCAATCATTTAAAGGACAATGGTGGTGTGGTGTATAAATAATTGAAGAAATGTAGTTTAGATATATATAATAAAGTGAGGCATTGTCGATCAATACTCCAAATGTCAATAGTTTTTTAAATTTGTAATTACCTCAACTACTACATTAGGTTGACATAGGATGACAAGTCCCCTCATCACATCCATATCTCTAAATTTTTGCGCGAAATGTGCAAGAAATTTCTCCAAAAATTGTCGAGTGTTCTAATTATCCACAAAATGTTGTCGACTAAGTTGTTTTGCAACATCCTTATAAACCATTATCTTAAGCCATTATCCACACTTTCCCACTCATATATAGAACTTAGGAATAATATTTTCCTTTGTGGATTTGAAGTTTACACCATTTCCTCAATGTTGTTGGTTCTTAACACTCATCAATTTTAAAACATTGTCATGTGTATAATATTGTTAATTTTATCATGAAATTTTGGCATTATAGGTATTTTTGTATGAAGAAGTAGTCTAAGAAGATGAGAGAGGAAAAGGTGTATGTTACTCCCATAAATTTTGTAAGGATTTTATCGAAAGTAAATGCATTAATTGTTGATTCGTTAATTTTTTCGAATAATATATTTATATATCATCTATATCTTCTAGAAGGTTTTCATGAATACTATGTTCTTGTCAATTGTGCAATTGCTAGAAATGTTATTGTCATGGTTTGAACATGTGACTTGGCACTATTTTTATTATTTTCTTATTTCTCAGTCAAAGGCATCTAAATTTCACTGCTATAGTCAAAGATTGTATCTTCTACATTTATTCAAGTTAAATTCAGTAACCTTTGATTCACTAAATTTTATTTTAATTGTGTGGGGGGTAGACAGGGGGAAAAGGTAGTTTGAATTCATTAACACGACCATTACAATTGATAATAACTATCATTATAATATAAGAATATTTTATAAAGATCCCTTAAAGAAATTAATGAGTATGACTACTCAAATATTATGGATTTTATGCATTTTCCATGATGGTTTTGGCTATTAATTATCATTATTGTCTTTGAAATATGAAATTCAACAACCATATATTCAGTCGAGCAAGATTCGAGAATTTACACCCTAAATTTTGATTCCAATGAAACCTCTCACTAGAATGCAAAATGACATGCACACAATACGACATTAGTAAAAAAGAGTACAATAAAAGAAGTTAAGGGATGTGGTCAACCTATTTGAAATCACCCAACAACTACATACCTCCACCATCTATGGAAAACTATTTATGTACATAATGATCAAGAGAATAGAGTAATGTGTACAACTATATAAAAAATACAAGTAAGTCAAAAAAACATCAAATGAAAATAACTATATCAATTATTTATTAATATATGTTTTGACAAACCAATGATGAAAAAAATCAAATTATATTTTAAAAATATTTCACGTAAACAATAGTGACACTACATCATCTTAATTTTTTGGCCTATAATTACAATAAGAATTTCTCATACTCATATCTAGGCTAACATAATTTTTATGAATCCTTCACTTATGGATGACCTATAATTTTTACACCAAGAATAAGCTAACTAGAATGTACCCTCTTGAATGTTGATTAGATTTATCTAAGATTATGTGAAAATTGATAATTAGTGAATTAGGTACACTAAAGGATGTAAAGGAGAACTACAAGAGTCTATTATGATTAATTAAATTCCAACATTAATTATGTAATATTAGGAAAATGCATTGATATTTACAGTTAATGTATGAAAAATAAATGAACTTGAAAGAAAAAGAGCATGAGTGCACATTGGTATTCATAGATGGATCCAAAAATTTATGGGAGTGTACATTATCGACATAGGGAGATATAAACTTGATGATTCTTTATTTTAGAATTATGACTGTAATCTGATCTAGGGTAGTACCATACACTTCAACAATGACCATCTGTATGATTTCGAACCTATTGTAAAGTCTTGAACATTCTTAGATTCAATATTTATGAATTTCTAGGACTTTCTCCTTCATATAAATATTTTTGGTGTAAAACCTTAGTTGTCAATCATGCCACAAAGCTCTATGAACACTATGAACAAGATCTCAAACTCTAACCATGGATTAGAAAGACCATAAAAAACATTATATTAGTTTTTGAACCCCTATGAACAAAAACATTGGAATTATTATGAAAAGGCATCAAATCACATTTCATTCTCGACCTAGTATGTGATATCCGGATAAATGCAACTATATTTGGAAACTTCGTTGACAATTCTTGAGTTAAATTTTACTCTTAGTAAATTACTTGCAAAAGGTTTATTTGAGTGCTTGGGAATGAGAGAGTGATTCTTTGAATTGATAAGAATATTTAGAATTTTATATATTATTTCCTAATGGTTATGGATGTGGATTTTTTTATATTTAGGGTGCCTTGGGTTCCTTTTGCAAGTGTTCAAGTGAGTGTATCAATGTAGTTCCATAACATTTCTAGGGTAGAAAATGAGGTAGTGTTTATTTTCTTATATAAGGTTCGAAGATGGATTATCAAATAAAGGTTGAGCGAGTGAGTAAAATACCAATAGAATAATTTGGAACTGAAAGAATAGATGGATGATATGGCGGTAAAAAACCACATAGATAAGTCAAGACCATATATAAATATCTCGAACAAACTATATGGCATTTACCATGGATGAAAAACATGTCAAACGAAATTTTCATCATGTCAAGATGACTTAGTATATGGATTTTTAGATGACATATAAATTTTGAAGGGTAAACATGCTAAAAAAGAGATCTAAAAATGTACTAAGTGGGAATTAAAATATTGTGTTTATCTTATAAAGAGTATATTTTAAAAAAATTAGTGTTAAAGAGTAAATTTCCAAATGTTAGTGTTTAATTTTCTCCCTTTTAAGTATAAAATGGAAATTACATGATTAAAAGAAAATATTCCCGCATGTATAGGCACACTTTTTCTTCTCACGTAGTTTTTACAAATCCTGTTTTGTTGGTGTTGTCATCCCCATGATGAAAAATACATTACAATGTGTAGTCATTGTTCATAGTAAAGAATTTAACTTTACCTCAAATGTAAAGTGTAACATGAAATATTTGCATTTATATAAAAAACAAATGAACATATGTAAACAAGGAAGGAATAAAACTATTTATTATGTGGAGGAAGAAGATTTTATGGCTTAATTATACTTGAATATTTGCATTGTTGAACTTCTAAAAGTATCGGAGGTGATAATAGAAATAAGGAGACTTATGAAAAATATCCACTTTGATAAATTTGTAACTCGATGGACATATATGGATCTATGCCCAATTTTTAAAATCACAATATAATGCCCATCCCAGAATGAATGATACAAAAATTTAGTCTCTATTCACATCTAATTCCAAAGCATTACGGGAAAGAAAGCAAGGGTTTGGATCCATAAACATGAAAAAAAACATAATGAATGTATGATCTAAGACCATAACATAGATATATTAAAAACCTCTATCATTATCTATATATTCATCACATATTTTACTAAGAACACAAGGGTTTGATACATTAAAAGATATTCCATGAATGGAGATCATCATGAATGGAGACAACATCAACAAAGTCTCACCATGCTTCCATAGTAACTTCATTACAGAGCTTACAATTTTTATTACATTCTATCTATCTCATCTTACTATATACCCTCTTAGGTGTCATGAAAATCAATACATAAGAGAGAACATGGAAGGAATCTCCCTAACCAAATCATCATTACCCACAAAACATGCCAAATGTCATCATGTCTTTCCCTAATGAGTATCCTTAGCATGCAAGTGCTAGCTAGCCCATAACAACCTTGACTCCTTATACGGTTATGATAACCATAATGATGCCTTGGAATATGATTTCTTGAGCCGCAAGCCTCCATAGCCTATCGTTATCCATAATTATACCTGGTCACTTTTCCATTTTCTCCCTTAGCGTGACTTCATTCATAGTATAAAATGACTAAGTCCAGATCCATCCTTCTTAGGGCATGAGCCCTCATGCATCCCCAAAATCTACTTTCACATGTGTCCCTTTGCCTTGTTCCTACGTGCCACATTCCTTTGTGCCCTGGGTACTTGGTCATTTTAGGGGCTCAACATCACCCCACACTAATGTGATTTCCACCCACAGAAATCCTCCATGCCCTCAAACAAAAATTTGATGACCAAAAATATGTCAAGGTAAAATTTGTTGCATGGTTCAACCACTAAACACCTAACTGGAAGAGTTCAAGGAACTCTACATCTATTTCACCCTTCAATTTCCCCATGCCTTCAACTCTGCTAATGCCTTCCCTGGCACTTCCCCTACAACATTGGGCACTTGATCTGGGGTGAATTCCTCCACTTTCCCCTTGAGCTCATTTATAGCCACCAATATCTCTGTGCAGATACCTTCAAACTCATCCATCCACTCAGTGATGGAATCCCGGAGCTCACTAATCTTGTAATCCATTTTCTTGCACTTTGTTTTTATCTTATCTTTCTAAGTTGTGGTATCAATAATCAACTACATGCACTCACTTATTTTTAGTAGGATCTTCTCCTCTGTAAGGATTTAAGAGTAGCCTCCTCCTTTGTCACTCATGCATCAATGATTGGCTCACACTTCCTGTAGCTATTAAAGCCCCTATCTACCAATGTGTTTGTTTCCTTGAGTTGGGTAAGTAAATCCTCCAACTCAGTGATCTAGGATTCAACAATGATTTTATTCTCTTCTTTTTCCTTGGTGAGCTCTA
This sequence comes from Taxus wallichiana var. yunnanensis, assembly GCA_018340775.1. Lineage (NCBI taxonomy): Eukaryota > Viridiplantae > Streptophyta > Pinopsida > Cupressales > Taxaceae > Taxus > Taxus wallichiana. Next base: position 984,924,319 of record CM031240.1, read on the forward strand.
CAGTTGTTGGTCCCATGCCATCCTTGACATTTGCAAGAAACATCCCTACAAGTTCCTCGAGATACTCCATCTCATCCCCATAATCTATCCTAGCCTAGCTTACAGGCCAAGAAATTGTCCAAAAATGCACTTTATGAGGGCACAACTCGATCATAGGCCTCCTTGGTTCATGCCTTTCGCCCTTTAGTCCTTGGTGAAATATTTCTACTTCCTTTTTATTTTTCCTTCTTCACCGTGACTAAGGTCCGAATAGTGGCCCCTACATCCAAGTTGTTGCATTCGAATCACCTCTGAGGACATATTTTGAAGATTGTTGCATATTTCTCATCCATTAGGTGGCTAGGATCCACCACTTTATATGTCTCTCCTCCCTTCTTATTCAAATGAATGGTCTCGATCACGTGATCATTGACCTCAAATTTAGGTTCTTCAGAGTGAGTGAAAATGCAGTTAGCTTAGCATTTTTCTAGTTCTGGGCACACCTCCTTCCTCCTCCATAAGATCCCAACTATGTAGCTTCTCTGGGGGAGTGTACCTTGAAATATTGTGTGCAACACCTTTTTGGGATCATCCACGAAATCCATATGAGGAGACATGGGTGTCCACTTTCTCCTTGTTTCCCTTGATCATTACTTCTTTGATCCTGGGGAACCCTTGTCCTCCTTTATGACAAAGGAGTCCCCGTTCTCTTTCTCTATGTGTTCGGTGGTGTCTGACGGGTGAAGCTTCACGTGATGGAATCTTTTTCATCCCTTCTATAGCATGTTCCTTTTCTTCGTCACGTGCCTCTCCTTCTACCTTGGCCTTTTGCTTTAGCCCTTTCTTCTCTTCTCTTGCTCCTCAAGCTTTGCCTCTAGCTCCTCCCTGAAAGTAGTGTGGTCCTACTCCTCTTCTTCCGATCCTATCATGAAACTTGATACATCATGTACCTTCTATTTCTTCTATTTTCTCCTCTTCCTCCTGCTCCTCTCTCCCTCTATGCTCTAGCTACAAAGCCTCAACACTACCTTGTTTTTGAAGTACTCACCCTTGTTACCATTGTGGCGCATGTAATACTTCCTCTTCTTGGAGGTGTCCAACTCCCTAACCCATTCTTCTTCTTCTTCTTCTTCTTCACCCTGTACTACTTTCATTGGTAGGATTGGCACCTCTTGTGGTTTTGGAAAGGGGAGTCTGTAATCTCCACTTCAATACCCCTTTAGTCTTGGGGCACAACTACACAAATACTGATGGACATAGCCTTTGATGGTGACATTGACTTATGGGTGCAAGTCAAGAAATCGACTCCAAAACCTTGACATATGTGGGTCGGGTACCATACTTATATGTAGCGTGAAGGGTATGGACATCAGCATCTACTTTATCTACATCAAAGGTCAGATTATGCACATCCTTTAATCGGTTGATGGAGTACTTCAAGTATCTAGTAGTGAATGTGAATGGGAGCTTGCACCACACCCCATCTCTCCTTTGGCCATCATAAATCTTGCTAAGAAGAAATGTTGTGTGACCATGAATTTGACCTAGTCTCCAACAACTCGTGGTAGTTCATGGGGATATGCCATTCATTCTCAAAGGCCTCACACAACCATTCATACCATAAGTTCACTCGTGCCTTATAGGTACTGAGATGGTCCCATCACAAGTGAATTTTACAAACTATACTGCAGAGAGAAGAGTGCACGGTGGGTGAACCCATATGTTTCCATCGGCCCATATATGGGACACCAATTTCCAAAATATGATTAAAAAAGTATGGAGCCCCATGTGATCTTTACGCCAACCTCATTCTGCACTTGCCTCCTCAATAATGTTGTTTGTAATAAACTCTACAAAATTGTAATGTGCCTTTTTGACACTCTGTAGGCCACATACAAGAATCTCCTATTGATGTTCATCATCTTTTTGATGCTCCCAAATTGTAACTAATGAGTTAGGAAGTGACTCTTAAAGCCAGGTTTGGAAGATCCACAATCACTTGAGCCCTTCCCCTTTCTCATAGTTCAGTTTTTTTGCTAACTCTTCAATTTTTGTAGTGGCACATAAATCAAGTGCCATATTCTTAGTGTTTCGCAGGCATGTTACTATTCTAATAAAATGGCCTATAATCCTCATTCTTCTTCCACAAAGTAGAATAAGTCCTCATGTACCTATGATGACATCAACCACCTGAACAATAGGGGTGGGTTTTGCAAAGAATGACAACTCCCATAGCTGTAGGACTCCATTTTTTATGTAATTCTTGTTGTACCGAGTCATCAACCTTAGGGTTTTTGAGCTCATCTATAATGTGGGAGTGTCTGAAACTAAATCCTCCCCCACATCATCTTCTCGTTGTCACTCATTCAGTGGTTATATTCACTGATCTTGCACCTGTAAAGCTTCAAACTCCATTTTTGGTCTTAATCACACCTGGGGGTATTGCATCTCTGAGTATACCTCAATGGGTTCCTCCTTCTCCACCTCTAGTCTCTTTGTTTGAGGTTTCTGGGTGCCATTTCTATTTTTCTCTTTCACTCTTTCATGCCCTAGGTGCTTTCCACTTTTCTTTCATCTACCCGACCATGTGGTGACTTCCATGCTTCTCTCTCATGCAACCCCTTCCTCTTTTTTCTTCTTTCCTTCTTTTTATACCACAAGATCACACCACAACTTCACATAACTTGATTGGTTCATGACAAGTACCTTGCTTTCTTCTCAAAACCCTCATCACACTTTAAGCTTGGGAGCACAAAAAAATTCTCTAAGGAAAGTAGTCTGAAATGACTACCTTTACCCTCTATTTATACTTTTTCAACACCTTAAAGTTCCTCCAACCACGTGTCTTAACGTCTCTTTTTAATAAAAAACATTTTTACTTAAGTTAACTTCCATGACTTCCTCCTGCACCATAGTAGTAGTAACTTTTCTAGCACACCAAACACTACTTTAATACCATAGACCTCCTTCACATGCCTCACCTTGCCAAAGTACATAACCTCTACGCTATCCACCAAGTAGTTCCCATGGTGCCACCTACCTCATGTTGCACTGCACAATCATTTTTCCCCTTTCTACGTGGTATTTTCTCAATTCATTGTTTCTTCCCAAGACACCTTTATACCCACATGAACTTGAACACCTTATACACCATACCACTCGATCTTCTACCTTTGCGCTCATCATCCTAGAATGAGTTCTCCAATAGTTTATCTTTGCAAATAATTTTTCAACCATATCCAAAACATATCTTCCTAGTCCACCCCACACTAAAATTATGTAGTCCTCATGCATGGAATCACTTATAATGCAATTAGCTACTAGTGCACCAATGCGCAACACAACACCAAAATAAAAAAAAAAAAATGATGAGGAAAGGAAACACATACAAAATAAAATGCAGGAAGGGAAATCCTAAGCTAATTGGCACTACTGCCTTATTTAAAAACACCAGAAGACTTATTTATAGTAGGGCTTCAACCTACTCCCATGTTAAAGAAATTGGGAAACCATGTGCCATTTAGTAGCACTTCTAACTGGAAAGCACATGAATCAAGTATATATGTGATAATGTATGGTCCCAACCAATGGAATTTAAACTTCCTAGGGTGGTGCAGAAACTTTGAATCATACAAGAGAACCATCTGCCCCACCTCAAGCTTCTTATTCTTGATATGCCTATCATGTCATGCCTTCTACCTAGATTTTTCCATTTTTTGACTCCAGTGAGCAATGGCTCACCTCTCATCCAATTGCATCAAATTTCAATACATTCCTCAAAGCTTTTCATCACCTAATCCTCCTGCGTACAATAATATAGAGAAGGTAACATGAATTCAATGGGTAATACTGCCTCCATGCCAAACACCAACTGAAAGGGTGTTTCTTTGTTCAACCTCTTGTAAGTGGTCGATACGATGACCATAACATGACAAATATTTTCATCATCCAATATTTTCTTCCCACATCACAAATCTTGGTCAATGTGTGACTCAAAATTTTGTTAAAGGCCTCAGCAGTCCCATTGGCTTGTGGGTGATAGGGTGTGGTCTTGTGATGCACCACCATAAATTAGCTAACAATATCGAACAATTTCATTCAAGAAGTGTGTGCCCCTATCACTTGTTAAGCTCAATAGACATCCATACTTGGTTATTATGTTCTCCCATAGAAATCTTGTTGTTATAGCCATGGTACAATATTTTGTAGGCACCACTTCTGCCCACCTTGTAAGATAATTAGTACAAGTAATAACATAGCGTGAACCTATCCTATGTGTCGATGGGGAAATCGGGCCTAAAAATTCAATTTCCCACTTCTCAAATGGTTCCACACTAGAAATTGGTCTCAAAGGCATTTCATCATGATGCCTAGGCTTTCCAAGGCACTGAAAATGATCACAACCTTTTGCATACTCTATGCAATCCTTATATAATGTCTCCCACCATAAGCCAACCATTAAAACCTTACACGTGGTGGCCCTCCCAACATAATGTCCACCTATAATACACCATGAGCTTCCTCCATAATATCTCCATGCTCATGTTCAAGTACACACCGCACAAAATTTCATCCCAACCTAGTTTATACAAGTCTCCACTAATCAACATGTAGGGTGTGACACGAATGGCAAGTTGTTTCTTCTCTATGCTCTTCATTCCTTCAGGTGCCACACCCATTCATAAAAAGATAGAAATGTCTTCCAAATTAGAGGGGCATGTCTTTGTAGTTTGAAACAACTGAGCATCTGACATTGTGTCCTCAATGCTCTGCATGCATCCTCACCTAAATTAATCCTCGACAAATGATCAAGTCCTAAATTACTCTTCCCTGGTTTTACCACAACCGTAAATTCAAACTCCTGAAACAATAATACCCAACAACATATGCACCCTTGTAAAATGGGATTTTTACCAAATAATTCAAATCCATATGGTCTGTGTAGAAGATAAAAGGTGTTTCCAACAAATACTATCTAAATTTATGTAGCGACATAGATCATGGACAATGCTTCACGCTCTGTGGTAGTATAATTATGTTCAGCTGGAGTTAGCTTCCTACTGGAAAAACATAAGGGGTGATCAAAAATTCCCTCTCTCCAGGTTGTGCTAACACTACTCCAATCACCATACCTGAAGCATCCACATGTACATGAAATGGCTTACCCCATGAGGGAAAGTATAGGATGGGCGCAGTAGTAAGTTTTTCCTTCAAAGTGTCAAATGCCACCTATTGCACCTCACCCCAGTGAAATGTTCCTTTATGCTTCAACAACTCCTCTAATGGCATGGAAATTTTGGCATACCCCCTAATGAATTTTCTGTAGTACCCCATATGCCCTAGAAACCCATGTACTATGCTTCTGATTGGTGGGTTCCTTTAAGCCAAAATTATAACAACCTTGGTAGGATCCACCAACAACCCTTCTTTGCAAATTATATGACCAAGTAGTGTGCCAAAAGGAGTGGTGAAAATACACTTCTTAATATTGAGAGAGATGCTCAATTTCCTGCACCTCTCAAACATCACCCTCAAGATTTTTGCAATGATCCTTCACTAACCCATACAACCATCCAATCATCTAGTAGACTTGAAGAAACTTGTGAATGAAATCCTTGAAATTTTGTACTACGATGATGCGAAAAGACAACAGTGCACATTCTTTAGCCTAAATGACATAACTGTGTAAGAAAAACTTCCCCATTTAGTGGTGAAAGTCATTTTCTCTTGGTCTTCCTTCACAATCCTTACCTAGTGATAACCTGAAAATCCATCTATGAAAGAATAGATCTCACCCCACAACTCCTAGAATCTCTTTAGTAAAGGGCATTGGAAATGGATCTATAACGCAAACAACATTCAAATATCTATAGTCTACACATATCTGTATCCTTCCATCCTTCTTAATACTGATTACCATGGGGCTAACCCATTAGATTCCTCAATGGCCTCAATAATCCCAGACTCCAACATCTTGTCAATTTCTTCCTTCACTTTCACACGCAAGTTAGGATTCATCCTGTAGGGCCTCTTTCTGACCGGTCGTGCCCCTTCCTTTAGCTTGATCCACATTTCTCCAAGAGAGTGATGGACCCTTTTAACTCATGGTACCCATGGAAACAAGTCCTGGAAGTCACGTAATAGCTCAATAATATTTGACACTTCCTGATCCGACCAGTAATCTCCAATAATGGCTTCCTTGGGTTCCGCTTCAAGTACCAATGTTGACCTTCTTCATTTTTAAGGGCTCATGGTAGGTGTGTGCCTTCTCATCTACACTATCTAAGACTTCACGCATACCTTCCGTATGATCAACATATAATTTTTCCAATTCCTCATCATTAATCACGTATACAAACTTACCCTTTTCCTTCTCTAGGAAAGGTGTGCTCAAACTACACTTATTTTGGTTCCTCTTCTTCAAGGCGTACCCCCATATTAGGTTCTCCCAACAATTCAATAACAATGTCCTCCACCTTGGCACTATCTCCTAATGTAAGGCACTTGATCACCTGTAAGGCCTCATTTACTGATGGTTTAGAAGATAAGTACTCAAAGGTTTGAATAATACCTATTGTTAACTCTTTCCAATTTCATGTTTGTCTCCACAACTCTGAATAAACATACCATACACATGCACAACCCTGCAAGGTGGAATAGAACTTGTGCACCCACAAGGAAGGGGTAAAGCTTCGAGCCTTTCCTCTAGGTCCTCTCACATTCCTAAATATGGCATGAGGTGGATCCCCTCCCATCATAGTCATGTATCTTAGTGGGCATGTTACTTCTGAGAAATCTAATGGAGAACGTGACCCTTACCTTGTGCCACTCCAGAAGATTATCATCATGATGTTTCATCCACCAATGTGTAGCTATTCCACACAAGGTATAAACAAAATATTCCTCTACTCTATCTCATAGGTCAATGAATCCATCTCCATTGCACACAAAAAGGTATCAGGGTTACCTTTGCCAATATATCTTGGTAATTTCTTCCTCCCAAGGGCCCGAAAAAACACACCTTGACCACTGAGTCACATTACCCTTCATTTCTCTCCCAATCAACTCATATATTCATGCCCAATTATCAAAACAACATTGGTGGTATCACTCATAGACTATGCGTCATCCCACTGAATGACTCCCTCCTTTGATGGCTGGAAAACTTTGGGTCCCTGATGGTGCATACATATATCTTGTTTAAATATTCTTCTCCCAATGGTTCCGCATAGGGTGCAGACCATCCATCAATTAGTGGAATGATCACGCATTCCTCTTTGTTCTCAAAACTGATGTAGCCTTTTTGAAGCGCAGTCAACATTTTTCATAACACCAAGGGCACCCAGTAATGTAATGGGAAGCTATTTGCCAAGGAAAGCTCTAAGACTTCAAATTCCTAGTGAACTTGACTCCTGAATAGCTATTGAAGTGTTCTTCAAAACTCCAAGGGGAGTAGCCTTAGTTCTATTTTTATATACACAACACATTTGAAGATGGATTGCAATGGTGGTCTCCCCATCTGATTTAATGCATCTAGGGTGAGAACATTAACTTTTGCAACCCTTGTTGATTAAAATATTACTTAAGATCCATCCATCCACTACCACATTCAATGTAATCTCCTTTTCATAGTCCAGACTATGAGGGGGTAAGTTAGTGTGTAGGATCTTCCTTTCACGCTCACCTCCAGTGCACGATAATTTTTCTCTCAACCATTCTCCTAACATGGGAATGATGTTCTCCTAGCACAACATCTTACACACCTCCTTAATATCATCTATGTCCTTCGAGGAGTTTCAAATTTCTTTTCTTGCTCCAAATTCTATGACTGTTCCTTCAAACACTGAATCTCTCCTTGTAGACTCCTAATCACCTCCATAGTCTCTTGATACACCTCCTTTTGGTAGGTAGGATTAGGGTACTTCCCATATAGTACCTCCTCTCTTGTAATAACGAGGATTCTCGCTTTGGTATTTCCCTCATTGTGCAACCTCAAGCATGAGTGGTTACCAAAATAGGCTCCAACTCTATATTAGACATCACCTTAGGGATGTACAATGGCTCAACACACTTTACACTCACCATCCCCACCCTTATCCTACTTCTTCTGATTTGAAGCATGTGACTATAAAAATACGGGAACTCTTCATACTTATGCTTATTTCCACACCATGAAGCATTGTAACAGGTCCAGGAATTCACGCTTATAATGCTCTATAGATCCACAGTTAAAAAAGTTCCATGGGGAAGTCACCTCTTCCTCCGCCACAACCATTACGACCTCTAAATCCTCCATGAAAGCCTCATCCTCTTCCACCACCATCCATGCACCCTTCATAGGTATGACCCTCATCCTTGGAATAACTCACACCAATGTCAATGGAATCTATTTGGTCTATCAACCTGCACACACCAATGTCAATGGCATCATGGATTTGGTCTATCAACCTATAGTCCTTGGTATCATGGGTGGTAGATTTACATATTATAATAAAGGACACATTATTACAGAGCATGCTCATTGTAGTAATGAGCATCTACTTGGGTCATGCTCCCCATGATAGATCTCATAGTCTAATGTCATGATGTGCACCAAATTTTCGAGGTAACTATATCTTTTGTATGTCCTTCTACTTCACAGTCTGTACACCAAATTCCACTATGAGTCTCATGTGCTGAATTTGAAGATAACTTCTCAAGTTTCTTCGCCATGAAATCAATATGAGTCTAAAAATGGACTACTCTAGTTTTAACACTTCCGATGGCCTCGGCATGAAAAGTAACCTCCAAGGCCTCACGCTTGTCTATGAAAGTCTTATGTGAAAGTACCCTCCTAAAAGGCATTATAAATCCTCAAAAAACCAATAAGCATGTTGTGACGGATGGATGTCATAAGATAGATTAGACAAGAGGGTCTTGAAAGATGCATCATACTCTCGCACACTCTTTTCCATACCTTTTTGTATCTCCTTCAATACATTTATGCTCTTTTGTTCAAACTCGGAATGTGAAATTCTACCAGAACTCATCATGAAACACAATATAATCCACCACCATCTCTAATGTGGGTCATACTACTGGGTACTAGCTATGTGCGTGCCCCGCAACGTCGTTGCAAAATGACTTTCCTTTCACTCCGGGGTAGTGATCCCCTTCACATGCCATAGTAATTCACACTTGTGTACATGTTTTCCATTATCCTCAACACCATTGTAATATGTAAAATGGAGTGACATCTTATAGAACACGTGTTATTGGGGTTGTGGTCCTTGTATGCCGGGTTTATAGCCCTTATTTCCCTTGGTGTTTAACCACTAAATCCACTTGATCCACTCACTCTTGAACTTCGGATCCACCAAGATCCTTCTCTTGTAGTAGGTACAGGCATGAAGTGGTGTTACTTTGTGTAACCATGTTGAGCTAAACTAAGCTCCCACGGTCTGTGAAGTGGAACTACTCCCAAATGTGATACCCATGTTATGTGTACCCAAACCTTGAAAATGATGCACCAAACGATGCACCAAATACAGGAAATGTCTACACATGGCCATAGAACTCAAGGAAAAATGGTAACCACTTGATGCTTCGTGTTTATCAATTTTAATTTAACTAGAAATACCTTTCTCATGACTTGGAAAAATAAGCGCAAGGTTCTAGTTACTAGGTGGGTCCAGATGCATGCCTATGACCCTTATTCTTCCTCCATCCGATGATCTCTCATCAAAATCTGAGGGGGTTCTATCAAAATTTCCAAGATGGGGTAGCACAGAATGCATAGGTTCCACATCCTCCACATGAACATCAAATCTTCCCGTAATTTCTGCCTACATAGATCCATTTCTCTTGCAATATTGTGTTGTCTTAGCAACTACCTCTCTCGAGCCTCATTATAATTGAGCCATATTTCCTTTCTCTTCATTTCCATTTGTAAGATATGTCATCTCCTTCCATACTTGCTTTCACTCCCCCCGCACCTAGTGGGAGTTTTTCTAGCCATAGGAAATGCTTCAAAACTTAGGGTCATGATAAATATATTGATGGCTAAAGGTAAGGCATGCAAGTAATATCCACTAGGTTCTCAAAATAATTCAAACTCAGCAACCTCTAGGCAAGAATAAGTTGAAACTACGTGTACTCCAACATGTAACTCTTGAACACACGTCTCCACCAATGATCAACAACATGAGTCCATACCAGATCAACATCATGAAGACTTTGATATTCTTCTTGAGTCAAAACACAAGGTCAATAGAACCAAATTATCTTCATTTCATATGTTGATAATCAACTCATACAACTCCAACGGAAAAGTAAAAAAAAAGGTCTCATACAAGATCATTATACATGTGTTCCTCTACCCATTTACGTGGATCAAACTCGGGTCCAATGTTGAATCTATGATAAAACTCATCTTCCATATTCCTAAGCCAATTTTCACAGATTCTAAGTTCAAACATTCTACCATCCCTCACCATTCTTACAACAACTTCAAAAGAGGTCCCCACAATGGAAAAAAATGTAGTCTCTATTCACCTCTAACTTCTCTTTAAACCCAAAACACACCAACATATCACTCAAAGCATGACTAGGAGCTCACTTGATGCACATGTAGGTAATACACCCTCCATTATATGATATTTGTAATAATTTTCATCACCATTAGAGAGATAAAATGCACAAATATTGTGTATGCATTCTAATATTGAATTAAGGAGACTAGATCTAAGTATAAATGCACCATACTATAGATGTGAACATCACTATAACAAGGAAGAATCAGATCTCAGCCATGAGCATTACTAAGAACACAAGGGTTTGGATCCATAAACATGAAATAAAAATGTAAAGATCAAGACCATAAAATGGATATTAAGAACCTATTCATTACCTATATATTCATCACATATATTAGCCAACGATACATTAAAGATTCCATGAAGGAGATCATACAACAACAAAGTCTCATCGTGCTTCCATAGTAACTTAATTACAGAGCTTACAATTTTTTTATTACATTATATCTATCTCATATTACTATATACCCTCTCATGTTCCATACAAATCAATGCGTAAGAGAACTGTTATCCCAAATAAGCCCATGCTTATTTTGGTTAACTTATCTCCATTTTCTCCTTCCTTGTGCTTTAATATAAAATTTTACACATTGTAAGCACTCAAAGTTTCCCGGGAATAGATTCTTCAAATGTGCAATTTATTCCCCTTTCTAAAAAGGTAAAGAAGTCCTCCTAACTCCAAGTATTTTGAAATTTATGGGCGGCGGGCCTTAGGAGGATTGTTTGCCCATGGTGGACCGGGTGGGGTGCGGAGAGAACTTCGGCACTTAGCCTCTTTTTGATAAAAATATAAGGTGAATTTCTATCTTACAAGCTCACTGAGAGAAAGAAAAATATTAAGGCTCCATAGCCAATCAGAATATGACACTTGGCCAAGTGTTGTGCGAGACACATCGCAAAGTGGAAAGCGGGTGTCGGAAGACTTTGGGAAATTTGGCACTTTTATGCAAAAGGGAGAAATGCCAATTCTTGGCCCTAACAATCGAAGGAGCCACATGTCATGAAGGAGCTACGGGTCCACGAAGGTTTCTAGGTTTTTTTTTTTGAAAATTTTGTGGAAAAGAGGGAAAAGATAAATTTTGGGCCCGCAGACCCAATTTTTGCCATTTTTGCCCTAGTTTGGCTATAGAACTTCAAATGTCCATATCTTTTGATTCAACAATAAAAATTCATCAAAATTGGCACCGTTGGAAAGATATTAACACCCTATACCAAATGGAAACTTAAATATTGAATTTTGGTGAGGTATGGTGGGAGAAAAATGAGGAGACGCCCCTTGGCACGGAAAACATAGAACCGACCCCCAACTACCAAAATTAATGGAGTATGGGTCTCTTTATTTGCTCTGCGAAGCAAGTACATGGAAGTATGGGCTTGGTTATGGAACCCATCATTTTGTAGACAAATTGAATGCCTTTGGAGGTGGTTGGACGTGGATTTCAAATTCCCTGTCTCCTTCCCATAAATTTTCATGATATAATGTAATGAAGGGAATTTTGAAAGGGTTGGTCATTTTTCTCTTTTCCCCCTCTCCCTTTGGTATCCATGGTCGAATGTGGATTTTAAACCTACTCCCCGCTCTATAATGGATTTGTTTCTACCTTTTTCCCGATAATTATGTCTTTGTGCAAATTCGGAGCAATAAAATACGTTTTTGTGATGTATTTGCCCATCCTAGGCTCGTTTTGTTGTCTTTTCTCACCTCTCTTCATTGTAGGCTACTCTATGCATGCTTTAAATGTCGATTACAAGTTTTGGGAGCCATTTTTAATGGGTTCAAAGAGATGTTCTGTGTGAAATTTTATCTTTGGTCTATGACGTGTTTTATCCATCCTCTCCATTGCTCACCTCCCTCCATTTCAAGTAGTTAAATCTATGACCAACATTTTCCTTCTCTGGTGTATCACCTCTTTAGTGTAGGCTTTCATCTTCCATGCATTTTTCTCTTCCTGCCTCCTTTGAATGATTAGATTAGTTGGATTATTTTTGCATTGGAGTAGCTCGTGCGAGATAATTTAGGAAGAGGAACCAGACTTCATCTAGAGATCTCTCCCATTTACAAAGTCCCACACTTTGGGAAAAGGTAAATGTTATGCAAATCATTTTGATGCCCATTATCAAAATGAAGATTTGAGAAACATCTAGGGGTGTTGTGATTTTACACTAAAAGTTTTGGCATGCCCAGTGGGATAGGTTTGAAGTACCTTACCACTTCATTTCATCAAGTTGATGTGTTCTTGGTGATATTCAGCCTTTGGAGGCACATGCAAAGCACATCTGGTTAACAACCCAATCTATGTGTTGAAAAATTTCCTTCCATCCATTCCCACCCATTCTTCTTTCCACACCTTCATCTTCTTCCATCCCATGAAGTTGTGTAGTCATGACTTCATTCCCATCATTGGATTCACACTTTTAGTAGAAGTAGTGCAATCAACCTCAAATGTATTCCTCAACTCCCCTAGATCAGCATTTTAATGAAATCCAAAATCATTAGCCACATGAACAATGCCAAAACCAGTTTAGCTATGGAGCTTATCAAGAACAAGGGTTTGCATATAATGATAAAAACTATGTGGAGAATGCAGAAATGCTGTTGAGAAGATTCAAAAATGGAGGCTACCATGGTGCATTCAAGGCATATAATACAAATGAAGGCATTCAAAATTAGTTGCAGGGAACATTGTCCATGAGAAGGCCCTTTTCTAAGACATTACAACCCTTAGGAGAAGCTGGAATTTATGGTTAAAATTCTGCCCCAACTTACACAGTGGATAGAGGAAATAGAGGCCTATGAACTTGGTGTTAGGGAGCCTTGTCAATGGGTAAGTTCTACACCTTCATCTGGTAATTTTCTATCCATTCCTCAAGAAGAAACATCTCAACTTGAGATCTTATTTCCAAGCTTCCCATTTGCTGCCCAAATGTCAATTTACCTTCTCCATCCCTAGTCTTCCAAACCACCTCAATTTATCTTCCCTTTTTCCTTCCAAATCCAATTCCCCTCCACAAGATCCAAAGTCAATACCTTCCCCACCACTAAAAAAAATTGAAAAACATGTTGTAACCCAATTCATCCCTCCTCTTGCATCCCCAAATCAATGTTGGGAAGATGAAAATAAAAATCTAGTCAAGGAGAACACTAAAAGAGGAGTCAAACAGAGAAGAAAAAATTAAAATCTTAGTGAGCTTGGCTCTCAAATTTGGGATAAAAAAACCCTTGATGGTGAAACCACGAGGAGGTCAAAGTTGAAGAGCCAATGGTGGCTAAGGATGAATTTTTGCAATAGTGGAACAAGAAGATAAACAATTTGTCTCTGTTTTGAATGTAGTGTCCATGTTGGCACTTTATTTCAAGAGAATAATGAACTAAGTCAAGCAACACAATCAGTCCAAGCAAGGGAAGAAGAAGATACTCAAAATATGAAAGAGGAGGAGTTCATTCTGGTTGTGGGGGTGAACAAGATAAATTCAGAGGAACTGAACCATGAGTAGGTTGCACAAGAATTTATAATTTTCTCTCCCACTTCATATCTCCAAAAATCTGACTTTTTGGATAAATTCAAGCTGACAAGCTTCATGATTGAAGATGAAGTTATACATGATGAGAAAGTTTCAGATTAAAAAATCATCATAGAAGAGGGAGAAGCTTTGGCATAGTAGGACATTGAAGAGTTTGATTGCCTATCAGACTTAGAGGATTTTTTTGATGGAGAAGAACCCATGGAAATCACAACATTTTTTGCTCCATCATTCATCCTTCAACAACAAGAGACTACTGCCATGGGAGGGAACGTGCAAGAGCAACTTGCACCTCAAAATAGTCCTCTTGAATCAAAATTGGAGGAGTTTGATCTTCCAAACTTCATATTGGATAAGGAGGAGAAAGAGAACAAGGATGACATCAGTTCCAAATAAATCATTAGGGAAGAGTTTCAGTAATTTGTAGATGTCCAAGAAGAAGAAAATCAAATTGTAGACAACCCATCCATCCAAGAAGGTCTATAGGAAGACTCCATTTTTGGAGTTAAATTTCAAAGAAATGGGAAAACTTCAAGGACCATAACTTGCCCAATAATTCACTTGACTTCATTGGAGTCAAGGGAGAAGCCACAACCAGTCATGCTTGCTTCTGAGCATGAGGATGAGTATCAAAGTACCAAGGATCAGCTGCAATGCCTCTTCAATCCAAATGTAGATAAACTAAAAGAGGTATTTGTTTTGTTTCTAGTTGACACCTTGATGATTTGGGTGGAGGATTGGCCTCTTGTTAGTTTTTCACTCATACAAGCAACCATTTTTAATGCCAAATCATTTGCATGGCTGCCAATTGTAAGGAAGGGAAGTTATTTCTCATCACCAGTAGCAGGTTTTGTTTGAAATTTCCCATCTCTCTAGTTGACATAGAGTAGGTAGGTTTTCTTTCAAGTAGAAGAAGTGCTTGTGCACACTCTACATGTCCCACTTGGAGCATGTATGATTTATAGTTTTGTACATGATTGTTGTGGAGTTTTGCTTGTATTATGCATTTGGACTTGGCATTTGCTAAAAAGTAGTTTCAGTTCTAATGGATTGCAAAGTGGCCTAAGGATCAGTTTTCAAATTTCAGATTAGTAGTAGGCTATCAATCATGACTCCACACCCAATAGATGCTTCAAGGTAGTTGATCACTTCATCTAGCAGGAAGATGACCCTTCTGAGTCGCCAAAATTGTTTTCCAAATAAGCCCATGCTTATTTTGGTTAACTTACCTCCATTTTCTCCTTCCTTGTGCTTCAATCTCAAATTTTACACATTTAAAGCACTCAAATTTTTCTAAGAATAGCTTCATCATATGGGAAATTTCTTCCCTTTCTAGAAAGGTAAAGAATTCCTCCTAACTCCAAGTATTTTGAAAGTTATGGGCGGCGGGCCTTAGGGAATTTTTTTCCCATGGTGGACTGGCGGGGCATAGAGAGAACTTGGAACTTATCCTCTTTTGGCTAAAAATATAAGGTGAATTTCCAGCCCGTAAGCCCATCGAGAAAGAAAAATACTTAAGGCTCCATGAGCCAATCGAGAAGATGACACTGCCCAAGTGTTTAAGGAGACAAAAGTGAAAAGTGGGCCATCGGGAGACTTTGGGAAATTTTGCATTTTTATGCGAAAGGGTGAAATGCCAATTTTTTCCCCATGACAATTAGAAGGAGCCACATGTCATGATGGAGCTATGGGGCCATGGAGGTTTCTGGGTTTTTTTTGCAAATTTTGCAGAAAAGAGGGAAAAGGTAAATTTTGGGCTCATGGACCCAATTTTTGCCTTGTTTGCCCTAGTTTGGCTGTAGAACTTCAAATGGCCATATATTTTGATTCAAAATTAGAAATTCATCAAAATTGGTACCATTGGAAATATGTTAACACCCTCTACCCAATGAAAGCTTAAATTTGGAATTTTGGTGAAGTATGGTGGGAGAAAATGAGGAAACATCCCCTGGCATGGGAAAAACATAGAATCGACCCCAACCACAAAAATTAATGGAGTATGGGTCTCTTTCTTTGCTCTGAAGCAAGTACACAAAAGTATGGGCTTGGTTAGGGAACCCATCATTGCTCTATGAAGAAAGTAGGAAGTATGGGCTTAGTTAAGGAACCCATCATTTTTTAGACAAATTGAATGCCTTTGGAGGTGGTTGGACATGTATTTGAATTCCCCTATCTCCTTCCCATAATTTTTGTGATATAATGTAATGAAGGGATTTTTGAAAGGGTTGGTCATTTTTATCTCTCGCCGCCCTCTCCCTTTCTTCTAGGGTTGAATGTGGAGTTTAAACTCCTCCCCTTCTCTCGTAATGGATTTTTTTCTACCTTTTTCCGATAATTATGTACTGTGTGAATTATGGAGCAATAATATACATTTTTGTGATGCATTTTCCCATCCTTGGCTCGTTTTTTTGTCTTTTATCACCTCTCTTCATTATAGGGTACCCTGTGCATGCTTTTAATGTCATTTACAAGTTCGGGAGCCATTTTTAATGGGTTTGATGTGGTGTTCTATGTCAAATTTTATCATTGGTTTGTGATGCATTTTATCCATCCTCTTCATTGCTCACCTCCCTCCATTTCAAGCAGTTAGATCTATGACCAACATTTTCCTTCTCTGGTGTATCACCACTTTAGTGTAGGCTTTCATCTTCCATGCATTTTCTCTCTTCCCTACCTCCTTGGAATGATTAGATTAGGTTTAGATTAGTTGGCCTACATTGGAGTAGCTCGTGGTAGGTATTTTAGGAAGAGGAACCAACCTTCATCCTGGAGATCTCTCCCATTTGAAAAGTCCCACACTTTGGGGAAAATATCAATGTTATGTAAATCATCTTTGGATGCCCATTATCAAACTTAAGATCCGAGAGAAACATCCAGGGTGCTATGATTTTACACTAAAAAGAACATTGAAGGAATATCCTCTAACTAAATCATCATTAACCATAAAACATACCAAATGTCATCATGTATTTCCCTAATCGAATATACTTAGCATGTAAGTGTAAGCTAGCCCATAACAACCTCAACTCCTTATATAGTTATGGTAACCATAATGATGCCTTGGAATATGCTTTCTTGAGCCGCAAGCATCCATAGCCTATCATTATCCATAAGCTGTACCTAGTCACTTTTCCATTTCTCCCTTAGCATGAATTCATTCATAGTCTAAAATGACTAAGTCTAGGATCCATCCTTCCTAGGCATGAGCCCTCGCACATCCCCAAAATCTACTTACGTGAGTGCTTCTACGCTTTGTTCCCGTAATCCACATTCCTTTGTGTCCTAGGTACTTGGTCATTTTAGGGACTTAACATCACCCCACACTAATGTGATTTCCACCAAAAAAATCCTCCCCACCCCTTGAACAAAACTTTGACCACCTATAATATGTCAAGGAAAAAAATTGTTGCATGGTTCAACCACTAAAGACATAACCGGAAGAGTTTAGGAAACTCGCATTTATTTTACCCTTTAATTTCCCCATGCCTTCAAATTTTCTAATGCCTTCCCTGGTACTTCCACTACAACATTGAGCACTTGATCCGGGGTGAATTCCTCCACTTTCTCCTTGAGATCATTTATAGCCAACAATAACTCTGCGTAGATACCTTTGAACTCATCCATCCACTTAGCGATGAAATCCTAGAGCTCACCAATCTTGTAATCAATTTTCTCATGCTTTGTTTTTATCATATCTTTCTAAGATGGTATAAACAATCTACAACACGTGCTCGAGACTTGTTAGTAGGGATATTATCTTACAAGGCCTTAAGAGTGGCTTCCTCCTTTATCCCTCACATGTCAATGATTAATCTTGCACTTCCTGTGCACTATTAAAACCCCTATCTACCAATGTGTTTTATTCCTTGAGTTGGGTAAGTAAATCCTCCATCTCGGTGATTCGGGCTTTAATGGAAAATATTTTCTCTTCTTTCTCCTTGGAGAGCTCTACAATTGGTGGTCCGTGTCATCCTTGACATTTACAAGAAACATCCATACGTGGTCCTCGAGATACTCCATATCATCCCCATAATATTTTCTGTCCTAGCTTACCAAGGCCGAGCATTGTCCAAAAATTTCATTAACTAAGGTGCCAACTCGATCATATGCCTCATTTGTTCATACACCTTTCGTCGTTTAGTCCTTAGAAAAATATTTCTACTTCCTTTTCTTTTTCCTTCTCCACCATGACTAAGGTCCGAACAGTGGCCCCTACATCCAAGTTGTGCTTAAATAACCTCTAAGGACATATTTTGAAGCACGTTTCATGCCTTATGATCCTTTAGGTGGCTACGATCCACCACTTTATATGTCTCTCCTCCATTATTATTCAAATTAATGGTCTCAATCACGTGATTTTTACCTCAAATTTAGGTTCTTTAGAGTGGCAATGTAGGTTCAAAGCTTAGCATTTTTCTAGTTTTTGGCATGACTCCCTCCTCCATAATATTCTAGCTATGTAGCTTCTCTAGGGGTAGTGTACCTTGAAATATTGTGCGTAAACCCTTTTGGGATTGTCTACAAAATCCATATGAGGATACATGGGTGTTCACTTTCTCCTTGTTTCCTTGCGCTTAGATCACTTTGCTTCTTCGATCCTAGGGTGAACCCCTTATCCTCCTTTCGAAAAAGGAGTCCCCCTTCTCTTTCTCTATGTCTCTGGTGAGTCCGGATGGGTGAATATTCACTCGATGGACTCTTTTCGACTATTTTGCAAAGTATGTTCCTTTTCTTCATCTCACACCTCTCCTATTGCCTATGCATTTGTTTCATAAATTCTCTTCTCTTGATCCTCGAGCTATGCCTCTAGCTCCTACCTAAAATTAGTGTGGTCTTGCTCCTCTTCTTTCGAGCTTGTCATGGAACTTGATACATCATGTACCTTATGTATATTCTATTCAGATCCTCTTCCTCCTACTCCTCCTCTCCCTCACACTCTGGTTTTGAAGCCTAGTGCTACCTTTATATGAAGTACTCGCGCCCTTGTTACCATTTTAGCACATGTAATACTTCCTCTTCTTGGATGTTTCTAGTTACCCAATCTGTTCTTCTTCTTATTCTCCTTCTTCTTCACCCCGTACTACTTTCATTGGAAGGATTGACACCTTCGGAGGTTTTAGAAAGGGATTCGTAATCTCCACTTCAATACCCCCTTTAGTCTTGGGGCATAGCTACATAAATACTTGATGGAGATAGACTTTGATGGTGACATTGACTTATGGGTGCAAGACCAAGAAATATGACTCCAAAACCTCGACATATGCGGGTCGGGTACCATACTTATATGTGACGTGAAGGGTATGGACATCAACGTCTACTTTATCTACATCAAAGGTCAGCTTATTCATGTCCTCTAATCAGTTTATGGAGTACTTAAAGTATCTAGTAGTGAATGTGAATGGGAGCTTGCTCCATGACCCCATCTCTCCTTTGGCCATCATAAATCTTGCTAAGAAGAAATGTTGTGTGACCAAAAATTTGACCTGGTCTCCAACAACTTATGGTAGTTCATGGGGGATACACCATTATTTCTCTAAGGAATCGTGTAACCGTTTATACCATAATATCACCCATGCCTTGTAGGCACTCGAGATGGTCCCCTAAATCAATACATAAGAGAGAAAATGGAAGGAATATCCCCTAACCAAATAATCATTACCCAAACAACCTTCCAAATGTCATCATGTATTTCCCTAATCAAGTATCCTTAGCATGCAAGTGCCATCTAACCCATACCAACCTTGAATCCTTATATGGTGATGATAACCATAGTGATGCCTTCGAATATGCTTTCTTGAGCCACATGCCTCCATAGCCTATCGTTATCCATAACTATAACCATTCACTTTTCCATTTGATCCCTTAGCTCAAATTCATTCATAGTCTAAAATGAATAAGTGTTGGATCCATCCTACCTAGGTGAAAGCCCTCGTATATCCCCAAAATATAATTCCATGCGTGCCTCTGCAACTTGTTCCTATGCACCAAATTCCTTCGTGCCTTGGGTACTTGGTCATTTTAGGGGCTCGAAAAAATGCACAAAAAGTGTAATGTAATAAAATTTAGATGAAGAAATGTTATGCATGCTCACATGATTCCCTAAAATTAAGTAGAAATTGAATGTCACAGTGAAGAAATTAATTATTCCATTTCCCTTATAAACAATCTAAACTAAGTGAATTTGATACAAAACAATGCCAAAACATGGTACTTATAAGTGAAAATTTGAAAGCTGTTGCTAAAGTTGATGTAACTTCCCCACAGGTAGAACCATGTGAAAGGGTCGGGACCATACATATAGTCTTGAAAAAACTATATGGTTTTAACTTATGCTTGATTTTCATGATTTCTATGTTTAAATGTGTTTTTAGTACATGTACTTTATTTGTACCTTTATTTTATCTTAGAATTATGATTATGTTTGTTTAAGTGTAGAATACTACCGAAATGAATGCTCCCTTTTTTAGGAATGTGAAAAACCATGTTGAGAATGTCACTCAAAGTAATAGATGTGTTCTCAAGCCATAAATGTATGAGAAGTTGTAAGAGAGTGTAGTATGCTAAAGAGGTGGCCATATTGAAGTACTGTACCTACAAAAGGAAATTTTTCACATGGTGGAAACCATGAACCAAAATAAGAGAAATAATATCAACAAGTATTAAAAATATAGATAATAACAATAGTTTTAATAAGGCATGTATAATAAAACAAGTGCAACAATAAATGAAGTCGAGTGAATGGTATGAAAAAGTGTCACAAAAAGGTATAGATCACACAAATATGGGATACCCACAGTATATCAAGACTATCAAGGCCTATAGGATAAATATTAAGAGCACATAAGATATTCATAGAGCCATAAACATGAGATACCCATATTGTCACAAGATGAGGAACTCACACCACAATCACTAAAAAAGTAAGTAGCAACACAAACACAAGCATGTATGAAAAACTAAAAGTGTAAGAACATAATGAAGTGATACAAAAATGATAGAAAAATAGACATATGAAGCAAGATGTGTAAAAGTTTCACAAAACACGTGTTAGTACTATTATCTCAAAAGATAACATCTACACAATATATGTAATCAAACATAATGAGGAAGCAAAAATTAATTTAAATTTAGAATAATAACACATGTTTGTAAAGTATAATAAATTCCCCTAATATATAAGTATAGTTAAAGGGCCTACCAACACTTGTTATCATGTACCACTCTATGTGTGTCATGCATCAATATCAATATACCACATGATAAAATGTGTGTAAATACTACAAAGATATGTTATCTATCATATCCATAGTGAAAAAGAACATGTGTAATGTAAAGTGCTAACTACTCAAGCTTAGTCTACAGGTCATGTTCTTTTATATTTCTAGTAAATATATGATTTTTAATATTTTAAAACTATGTTATTATTTTATTCATGAAATTTTTATCTATGTAGAAGAAATTTGGATAGCATAAAAGATATTCGATGAGAACCTCTTCAAAAGGTAGAAAACTATTGTAGAAGATGGAGGCTTGGGTCATAATTGTGACTCCAATACAAGGGGTACAATAGTAGTTATGTTTGATAAAGAAGGATTTTAGATGAAGCAGATGCATGAATAGTAGGTGAAGTATAATAACTTTGCATAGGATTAGAGGAGTTGGAGTATTCTAAGACATAATATGGGAACTAGAAGACTAGGGAGAAACTATAGATGGAACATGTTCACTAGGGGACCAATGTGATATCCTATGGGACCGAGAAGTGTGGGGAATAATGTGTGAAGATGAAGGCTTATCAGGAGACCTAGGAGAGATAGATCTATGAGACATAGTGTGTGCAGCCAAAGGCCTATTAAGAGACTCGGAATGGATAGATCCATGACAATAAGTATTTAAAATAGAAGAAATATCATAATTCTTGGGAGGGATAAAACGACATGAGATAATGTGTAGAATCATGGGCCTAAAAGAACCTATGAGTGTTAGAGCTGCTAGGGATAGTATGTGAAACCAAATACCTACCTATAGATGTACTATGGGTAGGAATATAAATTATATAATAATTATTAGGAAATGTATTTGAAGGATACATAAAGGAACACCTCTAATTGTGTTAATCGACTGATTATGAATAAACTTGACACATTGGTGAATAACTAATGGAATATAACTAACATCACATAGCCAAGGAGACCTAAAATAATGCACTAGAGCTAAGAGAAGTAACAACCAAGAATGAAACTGATGTAGTGATAAAACCAATAGTGATAGGTAGGGTGATGAAGAGGTAGTGTAGATTAGTATAAAATTCTTGATTTACTTTAGAAATGCTAAGATATTAAAATAGTGTGGGAGATTAGATATTATCCTTATTATGTGGATCAACCAAAACATCATGTATAGGTACTTGATTAATAGAGACAAGGATGGATAAAGTATCTGAAACAAGTGTGTCATCTATATGAAAGTCATCAAAAGTGATAAGTGGTGTACAAGACGATGTGTGAGTGATAATACCAATCATTGCATCCAAAGGATGATTATAAGAGGGTGGTGTTGGCACCACATCATAAGTGTGTGTAATTCCAATGTAGATTTATTAATATCATGTTTATGAAGTAGATCATTGAATATTTTCAATTTGGAGTTATCATTTGGTCAAGCACACAAAGATGGGGGACCAAAAAGCGGACACAAATCTACGTTTTGGCCATTTTGGCCATAACATGCTTACATTATGGCTCGGGCACATTACAATGCAAAAGGGAAAATTAGAGGACGTGTTATAATGTGAGTACATTATGGCTCAGATTTACCAAGCCATAACTTTCGCATTCTTGGTTTGGATATATTCCACAATGTAAACAAGAACGTGAGTGCGTTATAATGTGCTTACGTTATAGCATGCTCTCATTCCATCTTCTTTGAGTTTTAAATTACCAATAAATAGGCTTGGATTTTCTTGGATATCCAAACCTAAGGTTTAGACTATGTAATCCATGAATAAATCTGTGTTTGAAAGAAAAACATCAAAATCTCATGTACACCTTGATATTTCATGCATTATAACATCATATTAAAAAAGTTATACTACAATGTCAGGCTTGGTTTTACCTTGGTGATGGTATAGTAATTTATAAAATCTGATTAGTTTAAGGCTTTCATCCATAATTTCTTTTACTAGTGCCTTTGTTTCTTTCGAAAACCTATGCATACATTTTGGTCCACAATTTATGATTTTTTCATCCAAGATTTAAAAAAAAGTGGTTTTTTTCTAAACTCCATTATAGACACACTAAAAAATAAAAGATTGACTTTTTTTCTCAAATTTATGGGGTGTACACACAAATATTTCATTTTCGGGATATGTACACTTTGAAAATTAATAAAAATTATGAATTCATCCATAAATTATGAAAAATTAGTGGGACCTCCCACATGGTCTTAGATAACTTTCTACTAAATGGGTTTGAAAAATAATTTATAGAAATCAAAAATGGGGGATGCACACACAGTAGGTTCTTATCTTTTTGACATAAAAATAGACATAATTTGTGTGTACACCACATTCGACCCTCTTAATATCCACCATTTTATAAAAAAATAGTAGTTCGAGAAACTAGATTCCAAGATCTATAGTACTCATTCTTATCACTTTGTCAAACTTTGAGAATATGCATGCCAAATTATTGGATGAAGTTCAGGTTTTGCTGATTTCATGAAAAATGTGTCCACTTTTGACCTCCTTTCGGTCCACCATTTCCATGCACTTACCCAATTGTTATCTTAGAATATTTAATAGAATCATCCCATTCAATGGTATTTGAATTGATAAGATCTTGAATGATGTGAAAAATAATGATACACCATTAAATGAGGTGACTAGTAAATCTATGATAATAACATAGTAAGCATTAACATCATAACTTGTGCTTATATTTTTCCGATATGAACTTGAAAGCAGTGGGGAGAGACACAAGATCAAATTCAAGCAGTTATTTCAATACAATGTGTGTGGAAGATCGTAAGTTAACAAAAATTCATAGTGTTTGATGAAGTTGGATCTTAAGTGGTTAGGTAATAACGTTGATAGTGTCTTTAGAAATAGTCTTGGTATTATGGGTCTTTCCTTTGAATTTATATTTTATTGGCAACTTGGCATTATATTTAGTAGAAACGCTAGTAAATTACTTGAGTTTTTACATATGTAAAACTTAGTTTCACACTCATTGAGTGTATGACATAGGTGGTTAAAAGAGTAAAACTTGTTGAATATGAATGATTCTTGCAAAGGAGAAAGAAATATTTGATTAAAGGGCCTTGTAATTCACCCAACTAAGATAATTCTCATCTTAGTAAGTATGGTATTTTATCATAAGACATCATCATTGTTAAATTCATTGGATCATTGTCACATTTTAGATAGTTATGCATGATAAAATTTTCCCTAATTTTTATATAAAATTATTCCTGAATTGATTTGATAAGGTAGTAAATGAGCACACGAGAATGTGTGGGAGATCATAAATCCATTGTAGTAAAAAATTATTAATATTTCTATGGAAGCTATAAGTGATTAAGATGTCTTGAGAGGTGTAGCCACGAGAAAGACATATGAAATGATCAAATATTTTTGGAGGGATCCCTTTGCAATCATATATACATAGTCTATGAGCAACAAAACAAATAGTAAATGGTAAGAAACCACTTGGTACAAGTGGATTGTGAAAAAATATGTGGAATCAGTAGAATAAGAATAAGTGGATACACCTTGTTCTATTTGTAAGATTTGAGATTGTAATGTATGAACAAGGATTGAGAGAGCTTGTGTGCTAGATGAAGGATTAATGAATCATTAGAATTGGATATAGGATTTTTAGTAACAATGATGGTTGTAATAAGATTCATAGAGGCATTGTGAATTGATATATTAGGTTCTCTCAAAGATGTACACACTATAGATGTAGGAATAATATATGTCCTTAAAGTGGAAGAGGGTTAAGACCACTCAACAAGTGATTCTTTTATATATTTTTGATCTTGGGAGAGAATATAAAACATAAGTATTTTTATGATATGTTCAATTTAGTAGGAATTTTGATGAATTTTTTTACAAAAAGGGATGCAAGTTCCTCTTGTTCATTATGGTTGTAATCATAGGAATGCTCACTATGAGTTTCAATGGCATGTAATAGAACCTCATTAGTAGAGTAAAGTATCAATGGGTTGATAAAAAATTGTAATAAAGATGATGCCATGAGGCCGTGATGCTTTTGTGTAGGAGGATAGCATTCAATATGATCACGGGTTTATTGGTACACTTAGAACTACAACTTTGAAAAGGCATAAGAGGAAATCACATGTAATATGAAATACTATAATATAACTAAGAATAAAAAACATCATATACTTTTGAGAAAAGAGAACACCTAAGGATACTAGGTTTTGGAGCTTTATGTTCAATTCAAGATTCAGTTCACCAAAATATTTACACACTTATTAGATTATGTGAAATATAACAATTCGTGAATTAGGTACACAAAAGTATGTAAAAGTGAGCTATATGAGGTTATTCTCATTAATTAACTTCCAATATTAATTGTGTAATATTAGAACAACACATTAATAATTACAATTAATGTATGAAACAATACATGAAATTTAATAAATAAGAGGATGCTTAAAATTTGACATTTATAGATGGATCGGAGAAATTCTAGGAGTGTAAACTATTGAAATAGGGAGATCCAGAATCGACGATGCTTTATTTTGGGAAATTTGAATTGAAACAAACCAAGGGTATTAATTTGTACTTTTATAGGACTATTTTTATTGTCTTAGCTCTACTATATGTTCGTGCACTTGATTGGATTCTCGACCGTATGATTTTCTAGGATTTTTTCCTCCTGAACATTTATGTCATTTGAAACCACTGGTTGTTGGTCATGTTATAAATATCTTTGTTTTGAACAAGATATAAAACCCTAAGCATGGATGATAAACCATGTAAAAAAAAAAACATTTGTTGGGTTTTTGGCACCCCATGCACCGATGATGTTGGAACTACTCGAAGAGGCCTTAAATGGAATCCCATTCTCGACCTAGCATGTGATATCTAAATGAATACAAATAGATTTGGAATATTCTTTAACAATGTTTCAAAGAGTGTCAAGCTCTTGCTAAAACACTTAGAGAATGTATTCTTTAGTTTTTTTCGATGATAGAAAATAATGGCTTGACCTAGTATGAAGCTTAAAACTTGTAGAGATTACTTCCTAATAAATACATATTGGATTTTTTTCAGATTTAGGGAGCTTTGGGTGAATTTTGCAAGTGCTAGAAATGATTGTCTCAATGTAGTGCCATAATATTTCTAGGTTAGAAAATATTTTAGTGTTAAATATCTTATATAGTGTTCCAAAGATGAATATCAAAGAAAGGATGAACTAGATGGAGTAAATGACCCATCAAAGAATTTGGAACTAAAAAAAGACAATGTATATATTGGTACAAAATAATACATATAGGTCGGGACGAGATATAAATTCCTAACCTAATTATATGACCTTTATTGGGGATGAAAAACATGTCAAATGAAGTATTTATTCTATTAGGATGACAAGTAATATATGGATTTTATACATTGTAATCTTAGAATATGTCATCATATATTCATACAAGGATAAAAAGATAGAGACAAGATATTAGAATGTACTAAGAATGAATAAAAATGTTGTATTTATCTTAGCAAGAGTGCATTGTCAAAAACCAAAATTGTCATAAAGTAAACGAAAAATTTGAGTTTCTACAAGAATACTAAATAGAAATACTAAATTAAATGATAAAGATATACCCTTAAAGTTATTTTGTAAGAAGTAACTCTATTTTTATGATTAATAGTGTTTTATGTGGCTTGAGAGGGTATTGAGTTGGATTGGTCTTCTCTTAACCTACTTTTGAGTGCTTCAAAACTTGCGTAGAGGCTTCTCCTAATATATTCTATTGAATTAAGGATTATAGGGAACATTTTCTTGATTTTTTATAGATATGTCTAGAGTGGATCCGAGAATTCAAGGGAGTGTCTAGTAAGTAAATGAGTGTCCTTAAATTGAATTTTTACTCTTTAATAGAATATAATTTCACATTAAAGATGACTAGGAGGGGGAATACATATAATAAAAATAAAGCGTAATTGTTATAATATAGAGGATAAAAAGATAGAAATATTAGACAAAATAATAGTATGCTTCTATGTTAAAAAAAAATGTTGGTGTCCACAAGATAGAAAATTGCAAAGTGAGATCTACAAAAGTATGAAAAGAAGTATAAAATGTTTGTAAGAGAAAAATAAATCATTTAGGTAATTGAGTAGTAGAGTAGAAAACTTGGACATTTTTGTAACCCTTAGGAGAGAGTAATACATTCTATTTAATATATATTTTTGTATACATGTCACGAATAAAGGATATTCCTTCAAAAATATTTTCCCTACATCGACTCCTTATTCAGAAGTCTTTCCTAAATTCTAAGGAAATTTTGGGGAAAGGTATCAAATGGAATATTAGCAGGGTAATAAAATTTTCTTTTTGGCAAGACTGCTTGTTATAATACTCTCCTCTAGATTTGATAGAGCCCTGGAAAGTTGTTTTTCAGTTCTATGAGGAGAGGGGTAAAGTTAGGATCTAGGAATTTTGGGTCTGGGGAGAGGATGGCCCTATGTGGATGGACATTACACCTCCTCCTGATTTATATGGGCCTTTACAACCCTTCATTGACCTCAACTCAAAATTAAAGAGTATTTATATTCCTAGGTCCCGGTCTCTAGAGGATTCTATTATCTAGAAAGAAGAGTTGTTAGTCCATTTCTCTCGAATTCTACCTATCTTTTAAATTTTTAAATCCCGGTTCAAAAATATTATTAGAGCTAGGTGCTGGGTGAAGGACCTTATACCTAAGGTGAATATATATTTTTAGCTTGCTGGCCAGAATAAAATCTTATCGGTGGAGAATCTCAAGAAGAGGGGTATGATCATCCCTAGCGGTTATACTTTATATGGTTTGCAGGGGAAAGTGTTCATCATATTTTTGTTCTTGTCCCTTTTCTGGGCGATTTTCTCTAGTGTGATAGATCTATTCAATATTAACTAGGTGCAACCTACATGTATAGAAGAATTTTGTTTCCAATGGACCTGTCCTTTCAGGTACCCTATTCTTATCTATGCGTGGAGGATGGATCTCCCTCACTTTTGTTGGAGTATATGGAAGGAAAGGAATGATTGTATTTTCAGGGATAAAATATCCAATATCAAGAGGGTGAGGGCTCATTTGTGTTTTTATATCAAAGAAAATATCACATTAT
The DNA here is from genome assembly GCA_018340775.1 of Taxus wallichiana var. yunnanensis. Lineage (NCBI taxonomy): Eukaryota > Viridiplantae > Streptophyta > Pinopsida > Cupressales > Taxaceae > Taxus > Taxus wallichiana. The sequence goes on from CM031240.1 coordinate 984,952,753, forward strand.
TCAAAGAAAATATCACATTATTTAAAGAAAAGATCAAGGGGCCCTCCCTAAGAAGGAGATAGCAGTTCTCAAAAAATTTGCTTTTAGTCCTCCCATAATCAAACCCCTTAATCCCATCTTTGAATGGTCCAAACTACGGGGGAAGGTCTTAAAGATAGATTTTTATGAGGATTCTAAGGGAAACCTAGGACTGGATGGTGAGGGAGGGATAATCGGAGATCACAAGGTGAATGGCTATGGGCTTATGCAAAACCCTTGAAGAATGAAAGTAACAATGCAAATAGAGCTAGAGCTTTGTTTTGGTGGGTTAAATTTTCTAAGGATAAGGGAATTAAAACCTTACACATTAAAGGTGATTCCTTCTCATTGTTAATACCCTCAAAATGAACACATAAACAATTAGACACATGGGAATCTTCTTCTTTGGATATCAAGGAAATCCTAAAGTTCTTTGATAATTATAACATCACACATACGCTCCACAAAGGAAATAAATGTCTTGATATGGCTTAGCCAATGTGGGGTGATTTGTAATGATTTATCAATATGGGTAAAGGGAAATGAAATACACCATCAAATTAATATTTTAATTAACCATGACAAGTAATAATTGGAATAGTATTGGTCACATGAGAAAGTCCATCATGTTCGAGGTCTAAGGAAGGGGTGTTAAGAATGGTATGATTTCCATGAAGATTTTCATTTATATCATGCTAGTTGTGAATTTTGTGTATGGAATTTGTTCTCTGGGTGCTAACAAAGGTTTCATATGGGGAGGTAAAGTTCTTGTCGAACCTTCAAGCTATGGAACTCTCCTCGATAATCAATCATTAAGGCATTTTTCAAGATTGGGGATTTAGGAGTTTATCTCTAAATGAAGGGTCATTATCCCACTCTTACCATGTATTTTGTAGGGTGTGAGATGAGGAAAGGTTACGATTGGGGCATGGAGCTTATCATTACGGAGCAATTCATTGTGTAGGTCATAGGTATGAAGATGGAAGGCCAAAAAAATATTTAAGGATTGTAATCATGAGACATAATGAAATCAAAATATTTTTAGAGGTAAGGAAATTGTTTATTTCTTGCTAATGGTATTGTTAAGTCATACATCACTTGTATATGGAATGAGGTTTGTCTCCATATTATGTGCTACATTACCCTTGAAGGGAAGTTCCAAAACTTTATACATAGAAATGCCCCTACTTAACATGTTTAGGCATCGAATCATGATGAGTATTCCCTTTTTCTGTACATGTCACCGACTAATTTCATTTTGGATTTCCAAAGGGGCAAGGTGGATACTCATATTCACGTGGTCTTATTTTTTCTTTTATACCAAAGTGGAAAGCCCTTAGTGCCTAGATTGGTTTCTGGTTTTGGTGATGATACGAAGGATGAAATTACTTTAGTTGAGGTGTTGCTAAAATGAATTCTAGAAAGGTTCTCGAAGAATCAGGGAGGGATCTCGGGATCAAAATGTTGGGTTGGGTGGGGATAGTCATCGAGGGGGGGCTGGCAAGGGGAAGGGAAAATATAGCAAGGGTGATGGGAAGAATACTTGAGAAGATTGGTCAAAAACTCCAATAATTAGAAACTATCTTGAAAGCTGTGGAGGGAGGTTGAGGCGATGCGTAATGGGGTGAATGATTACATCAATGTTTCCAACAAAATTTGTGCCTCTCGTGAGGTTTCTTATAGATTAAGTAACTTAGTTGGAATAAGTAATTAGGAAATTATATGGGAGACTGGATATGGTGGAAGGGGGCACGAAAAGAGAAATTTCCAAATTCTAAGTAGCGAGTTCGAGAGAGAATGTCACCTGGAGGAATGGAGATGTAAAAGGATGACAATACGAGGACTAGTAGGAAGATTCTTCCAACTCCCAAAGTGGCGGCTCTAAGCACCACAAGAAAAATTAGTCTCTATTTTCTATTGAAAGTTTTTTTGACTTCTTGCGAACTGTGTATGTACATTGCAGAGACCATTTTTGTTTCCCATTTTATTTTGCTACTGTTGTGGACTTGGTGCTCATTGTGAGTTAAACTTGTTTAACTCTGTTTTGGTCCTGTTCCTCTTTTGTATCACTTTGTTTCTATCACGATGTAATATTTCTATGTAAGGCCTCACGGGAGCCGATCCCTATTTTTTTCCTAATCTAATAAAAAAATGAATAAAGGATATAAGTGAAATTGTTATTGTCTACTTGTAAAATTTAATTGTCTATATTTATGTTCCCAAGCTAATTCATGACAAAGTATAGCTTAAAGTAAAACATATCCTAGAGTTTGTACACACTCTTTACATTTACTTGATTTATCAATTGGTTTAAATGTTTGAATGGTCACAAGATGCCCCAAGAGTGAAACTTACAAAAAGGGGTAGTTAGTTCCCATATAGTAAAAAAGTGATACTATAACTTAGAATACGTTAAAATTTGAACTTTGAATTTGAATCGAATATGAATTTTACAAAAAAAAAAGTGTAATGAAGTATCACACCTATACATGTAGAAAAAGATTTCAAAATGAATTCAGAAAAATATGCCCTTTTTCAAGGCATATGGAAATGGATATTACATCATCAACTATGGATGATTTTTATGATCAAATTCCAAATATAAAGAAATACAAGTTGGGACCACACTTTTCCTAACCAACAATTTAAAAGGGCTTTAGAGGACAACAAACGATAAAAATTATTAATAGATGAGTAGAAATAAAATAAGCTAGAACATTGGGAAGAATAAATCCAACACTGAAAAGGGTAAAACTACATGAGGCAATTAATTACAATTTTAAAGTCTATGGGTGTCTCTAAACCCAAGTGTAAGCATTTTAATAAAACCACACCACTATATAAAAATATAATATTGTCAAATATTATTTTTTTCAAATTTTAAAAATAGAAATATGATATGAAAATAGAAAAATAAGAAACATATAATTCAAATAGAAACCATGCCTAGTGAACTTGTAATAAATGTAGTGAATATATATTATAACACACCCTCTAAATTTTCAGTAAAATTTAGTGTATCTATATTATAAGTTGTGTTCTATAGTACACTAAAATTTAGCAATATATCCCTTGATAATGTTGATCTTGACATGACACACTTGCATGAATAGATGAGATCTCCTAGCTCTTGTTTAACACACCCGAGATAACTTCACGTAATTTCTTATCATTTCACACCTCTTTGTCATCAGTTGTATGGAATTTAAATGCATAAAATATACCTAGTTCTAAATAATCATGCTTATGTCCATAAATTCAAAATATGCTTTTCTCCTTCGGTCCAAAACATCATTTTATTTTGGATTGTTAGATTACAATGTCGACCCTTATATACAATTTTGGACCTATATGTTGTGCATTAACTATTACAATTGAATTACCTTCATATAAATAAATACACCCCTTCGTTGGCCTATCATGTCATAAAAAGCTTCAAAGCATATATCAACAAGTAAATCATACATTGTTTAAAATAATTGGCACTTAATGAAATCCTCATTCAAAAGCAAGCACTAAAGGTACCCATATCTCCTAAACGGTGAAATAACTCATTCACATCCATTAGAGAATAAAACTTTATAGGTATGAAGTCTCCTTCCTGCTTTAAGAGTCTCCATTATCATCCTATAATCAAGAAAAGTTACCCTTCCCAACGATTTGAGAAAGTGCGAAACTCAAGCAAGGTATCATCAAAGCATGGCTATAAAATATGGATCAGTACTTTATTGTAGATATCATATCATAGGAGAAAATGTGTGGTTTGAGGACTCTTTGGAGTAGTTAATACATTGATGGTGTATAGGGGTGCCCATAAAAAAATAAACTTTATTTTGTAGGTACTCTCCTTATTAAAAGGGTTTGAGGGCTTGGAAAAATTTTACAAAGCCATTTTGAAGGTGAGTGAGGAATACCAAGAGAAAATAACACACATTTCTAGTCGGGTCATTACCGGTGAAATTGTAGACCCAGATTCCAAAGTGGTCTAAGACCACAAAAGGGCCAAGACCGTACTCAACACTATATACTAATTTGTATAGTTTTTACTAGGCTTATTTTCGGGTATAGTTTAATTATAAAATGATTTTCAGTTCCAAATCATCTAATTCCCGCACTTAGACCAAGAATAATCCTTTAGGTCTACACAAATTAGCTAAGTGAAACACACACACACACACACTCTCTCTCTCTCTCTCTCTCTCTCTCTCTCTCTCTCTCTCTCTCTAAAGTAATTTTTAGGTCAATTGTCACTTTGAAATGGTTATTCTAATTTGTGTAATTGATTTTGGAAGTTAATAAAAATATAATATCAACCTATTAAATTATTCATTCTTTTTATGTATATTATTTAAGGATTATCTTAAATTTAAGGGAAAATTCACACAAAAGGTGAAATCATTTGGTGAATTTGACTCTTGAATTGAACATTGCACCTTATTGTCATAGGATTTCTGTTTTGTTTGGGTATTTTGTTTAATCATGTCAACTTTCAAGGATCATTATCAATATATCCCCATCTTTCACACATATTATGATTCTCATCCCACTCTTTCCTACACTTTTGCTCAAGTCCATGATGATCTATTTTTGATGTTATTTTGACTATTAATGCTACACATGCCTAAGGTGATTCTTCTAATACTCATTCTAAATCTCATACCCAATACCTTAATGATGAAGATGCTCAACAATTTACTTAGTTCTTATAGTAAAATTCCTCTAAAATTGATATCTTACTATATGTTGCACATGAGAAACTTAAAATTGCTCTATCACCTAACCCAAAAATATCAATAGTTCTTATATATAGTATCCACATCCTTTGGGGCATGTAGCATTCCCATGCAAAATATATCTATGCATATTCTTACAACTAATATTTATAGTACATATTCTACCTATCATCATAATGGATGACATGCATCTTCATATGGCTCTTGAGTATATTAGTCACTCTTTTACAAACAAAAATCTTACAACTACAACAAGGTGTACTTCACCATTCTATGGCTATGAAATCTATGTAATTATTTCATAATCTCTCTGCACCTAAAGTTTTCTCATATCATTTTCCTATTGTATTTTTAGACCTAACTTGAAAGCACAAGCGGATGAGTGCACCTAGGTATTTATACATGGATCCAATTTTTTTGGGAGTGTACACTCATCTGATGTAGGAGATCTAAACTTGACGATGCTTTATTTTTGAAATGTGACTAGAAACTAACTTGGGGTAGTAGCACAAACTTCAACAAGGACCATTTATATAATTTTTAACCCACCGTATGGTCTTCGACATTCTTGGATTCAATCTCTATGACTTTCTAGGACTATCTCCTTCATATAAATGTTTTTTTGTAGAAACCATAGTTTTCATCATGCAGAAAAGCTCTATAAACACTGCTATGAACAAGATCTTAAATGTTAACCATGGATCCAAAGGGCCATAAAATAAAAATTATATTAGTTTTGGGCACCCATATGAACTATTTAACATTGGCACTACTATGAAAAGGACTCAAATCACATTTCGTTCTCCACCTAGTATGTGATATCTAAATAAATTAAACTATATTTGGAAACTTCTTCGACAATGCTTAAGTTGAATTTTACTCGTGCTAAATTAATTGCAGTAAGGTATGTTTGAGTTCTTGTGGATGAGAGAGTGATGCCTTGAATTGGTAAGAAGCATTATACTTGTATATATTTTTTCCCTAACGACTGTGGATGTGGCTTTGTGATATTTAGGTACCTTAGGTGCCTTTCAAAGTGGTTTAAGTGAATTTCAAGGTGGTTCTATAGTATTTATCGAGTTATAAAATGAGGTAGTGTTATTTTTTTCTCACATAGGTTCTCAAGATATATTATTAAAGAAATTTAGAACCCGAGTGAGTAAAAGACCCATATGAAAATTTAGAAGTGAAAGAAAAGATAGAGGATATAGCGGTTAAAAACAACATAGATAGTCAAGACCATATATAAATAGCTGACCATACTATATGGTTTTACCAAGGATGAAAACCATGTCAAACAAAATTTTCATCATGTCAAAATGGCTTAGTATATGGATTTTATGCATTGTACTCTCATAAATTTTCAACATATAATTGTGCAAGGATAAATGTGTTAGACAAGAGATCTAAAAATGTACTAAGTAGGAATGAAAAGGTCATTTTAATATTATATATAGTATATTTAAAATAAAAATAGTGTCAAAGAGTAATTTTCCAAATTTTAGTGTTTAATTTCCCCCATTTTAAGTATAAAATGGAAATTAAATGCTTAAATAAAAAGATACCTAAGTGTATAAGCGGAATTTGTCTTCTCACGTAGTTTTTTTACAACTCCTTGTTGTGTTGGTGTTATCATCCTCCATGATGAAACATACATTATAGTTTTTAGTAATTGTAGTCATCCTCAGGAGCCGATCCTTCTTTATTACCTAATATAATAAAAACAATTGTTCATATTAAATAATTGAACTTTATCTCAAATGTAAAGTATAACATGAAAGATTTACATTTACATAAATAATAAATGAAGGTATGTAAACAAGGAATAAACCTATTTAATATTTGGAGGGAGAAACTTTTATGGATTACTTATACTTGAATATTTGCATTTTTGAACTTATAAAAGTATTGGGTGTTATTTGTCCCCAATTGTGCAGAGGAGAATACAATTATTAAGTGCTTGTAACAAAACATGGAAAAAAAGAGAGATAGAAGAAGAGAAAAGTATTGAATCACCCCATGAACTAAGAATACCATGTATTAAATTAATTAAGAAAATATGATATCTTCCCATTTAAATGTAAAAGGAAAGGAAGGATGGCCTATCTGATATCTTCTCCTTTAAATGTAAGAGAAAAAAAAGGATGGCCTATGAAGAACTTATCCACCTTGATACATTTGGTAACTCCATGTGTTTCACCATTTTATTTACATTTTTGTGGACAAACAGATAAGGTTATGGGGCGAGGAGGAATACTTGTGAGGATCGGTTGGAGGTTGTTGCATGCATTCGACTTCTCGATCCAATGCTAAATGTGAGAGATTCATTTTGGCTAGGACGAACTACACTGAAATATAAATGAAGACCACAAGAAAGAGTTAAATAATAATTGGTAGTGGACTTCCTAGCGTATGCTAGATATGAGAAGTGTGATACTTCCTAGATGGTTTTCAATTCAACTGTTTAACACAACTTAATGCAAGAAATAACATAAATAAAAGAGGTCCTACTATAGTTGATATGATTTAGAATCTCATTCAAATACAATAAACAAAACTAATATAACATGCTAGGTTATTATCAAATCTAAAGTAAGGTAGATGGTCAAGGTGTTTGGAGCAGTCGGGGTCAAGTTCTAGGTAGTTTGGGTTATTTAGGTGGGGTTTATTAGGTTTTTTTATTATCAAGATTACTAAATATAGAGATCGACATAGTCTGAGGTATGACCGATGACAAAGATTTAGAAAGGACAGACGCGTCTGAGGGTAACAAGATCGGTAGAGGTAGGATGATGAGAAATCGATGAATCATGGTTTTACGGGCTTTTTCTCGAGTCCCAAAAAGAGGATGGTAAGGGAGTGGTTAAGTCCATGGAGATAATGGGAATACTCATAGATTATTAGGGAGTGGATATAGGTTATTAAATGATTAGGTGGTGGGAATGGTTGGTTTCATAGGAGGGTAATGACAATGTGGGATAAGAATGCAAATAAATGCTAATGAACAAAGATAAAGAACTTTGTAATCTAGAACAAGTTAGAGATACACTTCTACCTGGTGTTTTGTAGGTTGAAATCTGGATGATGGTGATGATTGATCTCGTGGATGGTGCTCGGTGCTTGGTGCGACAAGGTTTAAGCTTTCCGGAATGCTACCGTGAAGGAAAATGCCTATGGATCTCGTCTTGGGAGGGTTGGCCATGGCTATCCGGATGTGCGAAAGGGCTCTGGTCTTGCTTGCATGCATATCTCCTTCTTTAAAAACACAAGAATATAGCCCACCTCTCAAATATGGTTACAAAAATGAATAAATGGTAACTCGACAATAGTCTCGAGTGATTGGCATCAGTTCGGGTTGATTGACATCGGTTAATGTGGGATATCCTAGGTTTACTAAAAATGATAGATCTTGGAAATATTTTTGGCCAACTCTCTCTATTCTCATTGATAAAAAGGAACATTACGTTTTTAATGAGTGGGAATGGGGTTAGAGGAATAATAGGCATTTGATTTTAGGGTTGAACTAAGTCTTAGTTAATTAAGGCATGTGAGACTAAGTCTAGCTAGTTATGGTTAGGGATACATACTACAAAAATAGGTTTACAATGGGTGTCTAGGTGAGGTGGAAATTAGTTTAATTAAGATAATTAAATGATGGATATTGTGAGGATGGGTATTAATTTAATTTAATTAATTAAATTAATATTAATGTGGGGTGGAAGGGCCATGGTTAGATGAATATGTTTAAGTTATTTATTCAACCAGTGGGACTAAGGGGAGTGTGACCAATTTGGTGTCTGTTTAGTCCCATTATTGAGTTTTCATAATGTGCCCTAATTTTTCATGTCCAATTTTTCTCGGAGAAAAATTTTATTGTTCGATTTGGTGATCTACAATTTGTTTCTCCTAGTTGAATGCTTTGAAGCTACCCAAGAATGTGTTGTTTTTTCCTAATTTGAAACAATTTTGTAAGTTTTCCCATTCCGTGGCCTAATTTTTTCAGTATTTTCAGATTGTATCATTTTCCCATGCCAAATCATGCAAAAGTTGAAATTGATCAAATCTGAAGTTGTTTGAAATTAAAATCCCAATCTCCGAGTAGAATACAACATCAAATCATGTTTCAATTGATTTAAAACCAAGAAATCTACCATCCTTTGTTAAAAAATTTGATTTTCATAGGGGTATCCTCTCAGTATTTTTGATGTTTCATTGATCAACACAGTGTCATCTTCTGTCAAATTCATCATCGTAACATTATTGCAACATGGTGGGTTCCTCGTTGGTTACTGGGGATGGTCGGGGAAATGTTTTCTAACTTGTCATTTTTGAAATTTTGGCTAAAAGGAAAAAATTGGTCTGTGGCTCCGCTTCTTTCAAAGGGTGCCATTGGCACATTCTGATCGGGTCGAGGGTGGCAGGTGGTGGGTTTACCTTAAGAATTTTGGCTTTCATTTGGAAAATTCTCAAATTCAATTCTTCTTAAAAATCCTCGCAGCAGAATGGGAAGAGGACACACGGGCTCGGGGACATGCGGGTGGTGGAAGGAGTTGGTGAATTTTATGTTTTTGGCCCAAAGTGTGCATGGGAAATTTTTGACCCGAACGCCTCATCCGATAAGCGAGCGGTGGACACATGTCTAGGAAAATTTAGCATGGGAGGCGGAGGTTTTGATGAACTTGGAAGTTTTTAACTTCAAAATTTAAAGCTAAAATTTGTTGAAGCTCCGCAATAAATCACGAGAGGTGACATGTGTCCAAGAGAGAAAAAATGTGGGGCAATGGGTAATTGAATGATTTCAAGTTTTAAAACTTCAAATGGTATAATGTCAAATTTAGGTCAAGCTCCAGGATCAATAAGAAAAGGACACGTGTCTAGAAATACAAAGGTGGAAGAAGGGGCCGAGGGAAAGTTTTATGAATTTTTGCCTTTATGTTTGCAAGGTGAAAAATGAAACATGGTCCCACAACCAATGAGGAGCCAACACATGTCATAAAAGGTAGTCAAAAGGGGATCACGGGCTCAAAGGGAATTTTGAAATTTTGCAAATTTGGCAGTGAGGTCCTAAGGAAGAATCGAGACCCGGACATGCGCTGAATGGGAGAGCACCACGTGGTGAGAGGA